>CM065387.1:28877500-29005000 GCA_033060915.1 Euryodendron excelsum
CATTATATACATAATCACATAATCAACCATCAATAAATAATCCATCAATCAATGATATATGATCATCTATAAAACACCAACATGAACAGTATGTACTCATCCTCTCATCACCACTAACAATGTAATTTACTTCATGAAATGCAATATCTCTTATGATGCAATGCATAAAACACCCGAATGTGTACGTCATTTAGATAATGTTGGCCTAATATATCAATGGTTCGTTATCAAGGAATGCTCACTGTGGCACCCTTGAACTAGTCCACCATGACTAAGCCTTTATTTAACTCACCGTGGTTAACTCTTTCCAGTGCAATGCAAGGCATATAATATAGATGATATGTAATGCCATCTTATATATCTATAATCACTAATATCTCCACAAAACTCCTCATATGTATAAACACTAATTTCACCTCATATATAAGCACTATTAACACCTCATATGAATTTACCGCCACCATACATATAGAAAATAACCAATTCATTCAATATGAATAAGACTATCTTATATTCCCACAATTAACACCAATGTTCGTAGTAATACAAACAATATATTCACTTTTATATGAATAAGATTATCTCAATTCCCACCTATCACAGCACACACACACCCGATGAAATTACTCCTTGGTTGAAGTTAAAGGTTTTTGACCTCCTTTAGCTCCTATCACCACAACCATATTAGTCGCGGAACCACATTATATAATTCATCAATTAATATTGAACATAAAAAAAAATAATTTACTAAACATACATATTGAACATAATCATTTGAAAATAGATTAAAAGTGTCAAAAGCTACTGAGTTTTCTAATCTATCAAAACTGACATATGCCTCATAACATGGACACAACTTCATGAGCTTATACCAAAAAATTTTAAAACTTTAGAAATACCAACTAGACATCTTAGAGAGTATCCAGGCCAAATTTTAGATTTTTTTTAGCAAACCTAAGGATTTATTTGGTATTTTCTAAAACAGGGTAGTGCTGCAGAAGTAAGAATTCAACTGCAGATGGTCCATCTTTGAGCGATTCTTAACATAGGTAAACGATATCAAAATGATCTAAAATTTAGTACATATTATAATCAACATATCTAAATATATACAGTAAAAATTTTATAATTTTTTGACTACTCTAACTTGGTCTAATATTCTATCAAACTTGGGGTTGCAAATCTAGGAATCAAAATTTTGCAGAGACAGTTCAAATTCAAAAACTCACCATAATTTAAAATTACAATATTTTTGAGTAAAACCAAATCCCAAGTTGCCATCATAACTCTAAGTTAAAGTTTTCAAAAATTTAGTCACAAATAAGATTTGTAGTTAGGTCAAAACGTCTTCAAATAGCAGCCTTATCACAGAGATGACTCTAGTTATGACAGCCATGGATGGTTCTATGTTTTTATCATGAAAGCCCTCACCTCCTACTCTCATTTACATGGCATAGAAGATATATACATATAAGAACCCATGAATATACCATCACACAACCATGAATATGAAATGTCTCACCTTAGGAATGAAGACACGAGCCTTCCCCTTCAATCTCTTCTTCCTCTTCTTCTTTCTCTCCTTTCTCCTCTCTTCTTCCTCTTCTCTCTCTTTATCTCTCCTCCATCTGAATGGTGAGAAGCCAACAAGCTCCTTACCTAACTTTTCTCTCCTAACTTCTAGTCAATCTAGCTAACTTTCCTACCAAAGAATCTTGCTAAAGAGCCCACCAACTAACTCACCACTAATGACTCATCACCAACTCATCAATGAAGAAATGTCATATGTCACACACACATGCACCCATATAATTTTACATAAAAATTAACCATGCAATAAATGTAATTAAATAACTAATTTAACTAATTCTAATATATAATTAGACTAATTATGGAATTATGAGATTAGGGTCTCACAATTTTCAGGTGAACGTGGACAAATATAGTTGTGGACTTATTGGGTCACGTGTCTAAGTGCTCTGATTAGATATTTTAGTATTTTATTGTTACTCCTAGATTACTGGATGAGTTTAAGCTCTTTATATTGATGTTGGTTTGTTGTCGAGAGTGATTTAAAACTCATTTCAGTATTTGATTAATCTTTGGAGTTGATACATCTATGAAGATGTTTACTATTATTTTTTAGTTTTGAATTAGATTATCATTCTCTTAGATTGTTTTTGCTAACAATTATATTATTCTTCATCTTGTAAGCTTTTGTGACCCATGGACCAAAGCTTCGTGGTTCATGAGCTGTCATACTCCCAAATGGGGTGTGACACTTCAAAGTCTCACTTAAATTAATCTGAGTTCGAGTTAGAATGAGTTAAGCCGGTATAAATCTCAAAATAAAAATAATTCTTCATAAAAAAATATAATGCAAATTACACAAACACTAACATACTATAAAATGGAGAAAGAAATATGTTAATTACAAGAATAAAACGTAACATTAAATAATTTAAGAAATTCTTGATTTGCTGTGGTGTGTTGCCATGGTTAAATAATGTCCATGAAATCTTGAAAGCTTGTTTGTTGCCATCCTAGTCTTTTTTTTATACTTAAAAGTCGAATTAGTGACATCTATACTCAATTCGCTTCCATTTGCATATTATTTATACTAGCAGGGTGTCACATACTATGTGTGTTACATTGCATTCAATTACTCTATTTCATTACTTTTGTAATATCCTGAACCTCTATTATTTGATTAAATATAAATTTATTAATTGTTGTATCATCTTACTTTATTTTAGAGTCAATATTAACAAATTAAGGCCCATGTTGAAAAATATGATTTATGTGTGACACACATGGGATTAATTCTCATGGTGGTCTCGTACTTACCCACACCCACACTCCACTCTCACACTCACCTGCCGAAAGAAGAAGAAAAAGAAGAAGAGAAGAGGACAAGAAAGAAGAACAAGAGAGGAGAATATTGAAGGAAGAAGAAGCTTGGAGAGTCTCAACCCAAGCCAAGAGAAGCCATTGATGAACTTGAACAAGCTTGAAGAAAGGTATGAACCCTAGCTTGCATGTGAACATATGTATATCTATGTCAATTGGGATGTTTGGGTAATGCTTGGCGACTTTTTTGAGTCCCATTTGGCTAGATTTTGAAGTCTCATATGCTTATGTTAAGGGTTTAAGTTGAGGGTTTGTAAAATTTTTAAATTTGTACATGTTGGGTTTGAGATTTTAAACTCTAGATTTCTTTGATTGATTTGTTTATTTTGCCCCATTTTGAGTTATTGTAGTCTTCTGGGGTCAGTCTTTGGACCCTAGAAGCATTTGAAGAGTGTGGGAGAGATTTGATAAAGTTTGGTTTTGGTTTTGGTTTGAGTGAGATTTGGAAATTTTTGGGTTTGGAATCTGGGTTTTCATTTTTTCTAGAAAAAAGAGTCGACCTTTTTGCCTCAAGAGTCGACCCCTTTGTCCAGAGAGTTCCCAGTTTTACTTTTCAGAAAAGGAGTCGACTCTTTTGTCCAGAAAGTTCAAAGTTTCATTTTTCTTAAAAAATAGTCGACCCCTTGACCCCATGAGTCAACCCCTTTTGTCAAATGTATTTGCATTTCTCGCCACTTATTCCAATTAGCAAATATATATCACATTTCTCTTTTATGATACCATGTTTTGAAATGATAGAATATTTTAATATGATTTTTATGCAACCTATGATTTCAAACCTATGCTTTTATGCTTTCAAGTTCATGCTTTATATGTATAAACATTTATCTATTAGATAAATATAAATGCTAGTTCATAGTATTTTCATGCTCATGCATTATTGTTATTTACTAAGCATTAGCTTACGTTTTCTCAAATATTTTCAGGTAGCCAATCCGAGAGGCCCTAGGAGGAGGTCATGCGTGGATTTTGAGCTATGGCCCATGAGCCTATGTGTCATGGGTTGCCACCCATGGCACGTCTAAAGTCACAAGGGACATTGGCGTGGGGTATGTTAGAGCATGGTTGGCCGGTGGCATGGCTGACCGGTGGCATGACAATCTTGTAATTTGTATTTTTCATATTTATTGGATATATGGATTATGACTCATCGAGGGGGCAGGATGTTTTCTCTTGCAAGTTTGAAGATGGCACAAAATGCTATTATAAGGTGGGCTATGGTATTGACTCTACCACCTCCCAATGCTATCGAAAGGAACAACACTCAAGTGAGTCCCCCAAGGGAGTGGGCGAGAGTTAGGGTCCTGCTATAGCATGTAGCTGTAGTCCTCATGCTAGTCAAGGGGCTACATGGGCGGCATTGTCTCCGGTGGGGCAGATGTTGGGCATTAGCGTCAAGGATGGGGTTGTGACATTTGCACTCGCTATGCCGCTTTTGTATTGTGGTGGGGCTTATGCTCATGACGGATTGGGTTTCGGTGTGCACACTTACATGCTGTGTGTCTCGTGTGCACTTGCACGTTGGGTTCAAGCTTGTGCACACGGCCGCTTGGTTTGGCTAGCATTGGTGTCGCCAGGCACTATGTTGTGGGCTTATCGGTCACTATTCATTTATGCTTATCCTTACGGGTAACAATTTTGATGCTGGGCGCTAGGAGTTTCATGGATGGAGGTGTCGTGCCTAATGGGTGATGTTTGGCTCACGCGTATGTTCGGTTGCATATGGCTATCTTGCTTGTGTTTTCAGAGGGACTAGCGCTAAGCACATTGCTTATCATGTGTGCACGCATTTGAGAATGGTGTTGCTATCGACTATAGCTTGGGTTAGCCGAAAGGCTTGAGTATCAGTGGTCAGAGCTTAACAGATGTGCGAGACATTACAGATGGATCCTGGACGAGCGCATATTCTTATGCCTCGCTGTTTGAGTTTAGCGGGACTATTGCTTAGTGTATAATTGCTTCACGGGTTATTTCCGCTGCGCTTGATCATGGCGGATCGCATTACTGTCACTGTGTGGTGCTCGGTCTGCCAGCTCGTGACACTATGTTATGTTATGTGTATTTGAGCTAGACTCTAATGTTTTGGTAATATTGTAAATAATATGACTGTGGCAGCCTTGAATAGGCTCATATGTACGTTTATGTTTTGGATTAGGCATAACTCTACCATGTATGACAAAAGTTATGTTTTAAGTTATAAAAATCTTATTTTTGCATTTATGTATCATTTTAAATAATTATGCACATGTGTTCAACTGGTTTATGTAATGCTGTCTTGGGTAGCCTTGTTACTGGCCGGTCATGTACCCTAAATCTGTATAAGCCAGGTTACGAGTTGTGACAAATTTACTAGTGGGTGGTTACAGAATTTGAAGAAGTGGTTTGGTTGTAAGTTTTACATAATTATTTTTGCTTGTGTTAGTGAACTGGGCAAACTTCCTATAGTGGGTTATTGTTGTCAAAAAACAAATCTCATCAAGGTGAAGGCTTCACCAAATAGGTTTCTTTTATAATAGTACAGATACATATATATATATATATATATATCTAACAGCATGTATTGTCTGAGCTCGTTGATCAATAGCCCAATAACATGGCCCCAGAAAGGGGCTAGGACACTTCTCTCCAATGTGCAATTCATTCGTGACTAATTTTACATAACTTTTGGCCCCGACATAAATGCAGTGGGGTCTCTTGTAGTGTGGTGCTGAGAGAGCCAAGTGGCAATACTTCGGAATGTATGGAGTAGTCTATTTACATATTCATTTTCAGTTACTTTTTTTTGTTTTTGTTTATATAAAGGTTTTGCAAAACAATCGTTTAGAAGGTTGTGATTAACGAGGATAGTAGAGTTTGTAATTAAAAAATATTTAGACCACATCATTCTCTATAATATGCATATATATATATATATATATATGCATAGCGTATAGCATTACTAGATTTAAAATAAAGACTCGAATTCATCCAAATCAGTCTGTACAAAACTTCAGTAGAACTCTTTTATGTATGTATAGCATTACTCAAATACGTGTCTTGGCCATTATATTAGGGCAGCCCCAAGATAAGGTACCTGGAAGCTCAAGAATGAAGAAAGTAAATGAAAATGTTGATATTTATATGGAATAAGGTGGCATCACTAAATTATCAGGTTATGGAAATTACGCATGTTCTCAAGATTCCAGCTCTGAACCCGTATATGGAATAAGGTTTGTGTGGGTGACAGGAACCAATACTCTTTCCAATTATCTGAACCTGAATAGCACCTATCTGGGTCTATGTAGAAAGCAATGAAAATTAACCAACAAACACACACACACACACACACATATATATATCGCTTGGTTGGTTGCTTTAGAATAATTTTGTCCTATAGAGCTAGAAAGAAAGAAAGCACATTGTCATTAATCACAGAACCTCAACAGGAAACATTTGCTTCAGATGGCTTTCCGACAGTAGGCAGAGAGAGATCATCTCATCATCGCACAAAATCTGATACGATTCCTTTGGCATACTACTACTGCCACACTGGAATGAATGAATTGTGACGAAGACAAAACAAAAGCTACGTGATGTCATGGGGAATAAATAAGATCGAGCAAAGGAAGTTCTTGTGCATGAAGCCTTTCTTAATTTCCTCAGCAGCCATTCAATATTCCCACTCCAATACGAAAAGCAAATTCCACTAGGAAACTAATTTGGTTCTAATTTCTTTTTATCTTTCATGTATTTGACGAGTGATTAACTTGGTTATGATTTTTATCTTTTTGTATATTTGATGAGTCCATTAATATTTTGAATGAACCATGTATTAAATATTTCTCCATCCCAATGGAATCTGCCAAAGCGGCCGAAGTGCTCATTAATTGTATCTTTCTTTATAAATAGTGGCTAACATTACTACTGTGTTTGTTCCTCTATAATAGACTGCTTAATCAGGACCATGGGTTGGTTACAAATTCACAGTATAACAAAAACCACATCGTGAATTCGATTACGTGTAACACTTGCAAAGATTCATACATGTATGTGCTTCTGTATAATATATACATACGTATGTATATATTTGTAGGTTAGAATGAGGATTTTAATTCCCCTCAGATGCCAGACTGGTTTATTTTTTATTATTTGCGAGCCCCCCCTGAGTACCTTTCGGTGCAGAATCATAGCAATTTGTCCAACTTGGCAACTCCCCCCCAGAAGATTTCCTTCAACCAAATAGCTAGTCTCCCACTAAATTGCATATATGGTGGACACCCTAATGACGACTCCCTCTCGCTCTCTCATCTATCGCTCTCACTTGATGGGAAAAGGGCCCAAGAGGTTTGGTGTCTCTGCAGCAAATTCGCTAAAAATGAAGCTTATATATGCCTAGTAACTGTACCCAAGTGGTGGGAACCACCATAACTCTCTCTCTCTCTCTCTCTCTCTCTCTCTCTCTCTCTCTCTCTCTCAACACACATCTAACATAGATTCTTACAAATAGTAGTAGTAGTAGTAGTTCAATGCACATCCCAACAGAGATTCTCTCAACTAGAAGAAGTTTAAGATGACAGCGCATCAACCTCCATTTTGTTATAAATATGCCCACCCTTTCCCTTTATTCTCAAGCTAGCATAACCAAATTTCTGGTGAAGCTCCCACGGCTGAAAATTTCTCTCGCATTAATAACCCAAATTTGAAGGAAGTTGACAAAAAAGAGAATGTCAGACAAGAACAGGAAATCCATTCCGAAGTTAGCTTGTCCAGAACCAGATTGTTTGCCTCATCGGATTAATCAAGTTGCAAGCGAGACAGTGCAGCATGCTGCTGGGAACCTGGCTGTGGCGCCGCCATGGCCAAGCAGCAGCAGCAGCAGCTGCAATGCCTGCTTGGAGGAAAACAAGGCATGTAAGTGCAATAACATTAATGGGATTGATGAGGACTTGAAGGTTAATGACAAAGATGTCGCGCATGCTGTGAAAGCCAACAGTAGTAGTTCTTTTGCTCATGCCGTCATCAACATGATTGGAATGCTTATAGGTAAAGCCAACAGTTCTTCTTCTTCTTCTTCTTCTTCATATTGGAGCTTGATTGTGAAAATTTTGCCTCCGGCATGTGACTGTAACCTGAAACCTCATATGCTGTCTAACAAACAGGTTTGGGGCAATTATCAACTCCATATGCTTTGCAAAATGGAGGATGGGCTTCTGCATTTCTTCTTGTAGGATTGGGCATGATATGTGCGTATAGTTCTCATCTGCTGGGAAAATGCCTGGACAAGCATCCAAAGTTGATGAACTATGCTGATATAGGGCAGCTTGCATTTGGAAAGAGGGGAAGAGTTGTAGTTGTATCTTTCGTCTACATGGAAATTTTCATGGCCCTTGTTTCCTATACCATCTCACTCCATGACAACTTAAGTAGTGTGTTTTTGGGAGTAGCACACCTCAATTTGCCATATACTAATCTCCTATCAACATCTCAGCTGCTAACAGTGATAGCCGTCTTGGTGGCTCTTCCCAGTCTCTGGCTTAGAGATCTTTCTTCAATATCCTTTCTTTCAACAGCCGGTATTCTCATGTCACTTCTCATTTTTACCACAGTGGCATGCACTGCCATTTTTGGAGGCGTCAAAGCTAACCATACCATACCACTTCTCCGACTCCATAATATTCCCGCCATTTCTGGCCTTTACGTCTTCAGTTTTGCCGGCCACATTGTTTTCCCTGATATATATAAAGAAATGAAAGATTCCTCCAAGTTCACCAAGGTAGGTGATTGATTCCCATTCACCTAATCACTTCAATTATCTATATTTCTCTCTTGGCATATATATTCTATTTTTCATTCGAAAAATTATAGTCTTACAAGAAAACTATACAGAAATTTTCATCTTATCCATGACATTTTTACAATTAAGTGTCATCTTGATGCGTATTTTATTTTACTTAAGAGTGAAAAATCTTAATTGAACCACATCATTCAATGCAGTAATTATTTTTTGTTTGTATAGAATTACTCTTTTACATTAGTTAATAAAGATATCTTTGGTTTGAGTAGCATTACTCTTTTACATTCAATGCATTTCTTATACAACAGCTGGAAATAAGGCTATAACATTATACATTTCCTATAAATAAATAAAAAAAGCCCCATGCCTATGGATCCAAAACTACCAGTCTGAATGATGATTATAATGGTTGTGTATCATTTATGAGAAATTATCTAGAATAACTCACACCATGTCATTGCCCTCACATAGTGTGACAATTTATTCAATTTAATGTCATTTGTATTTTTTGAAGGGAAGACACCAAGGTGGGAAGATTGTAATATATAGCCAAACAGAGATAAATAACTCAAGATATTTGTATATATATATATATATAAGAAAATGAATAAAATTGTTATCTTTTAATTTTATTTTTGGTAAGTGAATAAAACTGATGATCTTAAATAAATACTTTTTCTTTTTTGTTTCTTCTTCCCATGCAGGTATCTATAGTGAGCTTCTCATTGGTGACAATGCTTTATACAGCCTTAGCTTTTATGGGTGCCAAAATGTTTGGGCCTCAAGTAAATTCTCAGATCACCCTTAGCATGCCTCCACATCTTATAGTGACAAAGATTGCATTATGGGCGACAGTTCTGACACCCATGACAAAATATGCATTGGAATTTGCACCATTCGCCATGCAGCTCCAACGTAGTCTTCCTCGTTCCATGAAATCCAGGACAAGAATTATTGTGCGGGGAGGCGTAGGCTCATTTTTGCTGCTTGCTATACTAGCCCTAGCTCTTTCTGTGCCCTATTTCGAGTACGTTCTGAGCCTTACCGGCTCCCTCGTCAGTGTTGGAATTTGCGTCATTCTGCCTTGTGTTTTCTATACCAAGGTTTTTTGGACCCAGATATCCAAACCACTCTTCATTCTCAATCTGGTACTGATTGTGCTCGGCTGCCTTCTTGCGCTCTCTGGAACCATTTCATCTTCCAAGTTACTCCTTATGAACTTGCATAGAGCTCACTCACCATGAGCTACTACTTAGAACCATTAACGGAGAAGCTACTCCATCCATGCCAGATTTGACTTCTTATTTTGTATTCTACCAAGTACCTAAACCTTATAACACTGCAAAAGAGTGTATTCGATTTATATATATACTAGGGATGACCTGTGCCTACGACACTCCTAAATATATATGCAGTTAGTTTGACAGATAGTTTTTATTTTGTAAATTTTTAAATTAAACTGTGTGAGTACATACGTAAATTATTCAAAAACCTTTTTACAGATAAACCTGTTCAAAATCCTAACAAAATTTTTTTTCAACATTAAGCAACCAACTAACCATGTTAGAACGTTTTTATTCTGAAAAATTCTAGATCAAAACTACATGAGTCCATTTGTAAATTCTTCTAAAAGCATTTCAAAGATAAACCTATTCAAAATTCCAACAAAACATATTTTTGAACATCAAGCAACCAATCAATCAATCAATCATGTAATCCAATTATATTCCCATCGTTCAACAACCAACACAAAAATCATTTTAAAACATCCACACGAAATGTAAACTAGAGATCCACAATATTACATCTTAATAAAGCAACAACCAATTGACATATAGGAATGAAACAATTGGCCCATAATGTATCGGCCTTGAGGAGAGCAATAAAATCAATTATTCAGTAAACCAAGAAGCAAATCCCCGGACATGCACATAAGGCTACTTCTATATTCCTTTGTGCTATAGCCAGTTGAAGCTTTTGTCCTTGATATTGTATATTGTAAAAGTTAAGACTTATTACGAAACTTCAAACATAAGTTTTCTAACCTGTTGACATATAAGAATGAAACAATTCAGCTTCTCATCCACTCAGATAAATGGTCATGATGCATTACCAAAATTAAACTTAATAACCCTCAAAGCTACATCAATATTCAAACCCTAATGTATCAATTAAGAGGGTTGAACCACATGCAATATAATTCACACGATGGGATTTACCAGTTAATAAATTTTCTTTTAAAATATGTGCATCATTGCCAAAAAGGGCCTTCCTTGGCTCTTCCTCTTTCAGTCCTTAACCTTTTATCAAATACAAAAATAAAATAAAACTAAATAGTATACTTCAAAAGCCAAGCCTCTTTTGCACCCAATTCTTTTGCCACAAAACAAACAGGACCAACCCCTATCCAAACATGTCACCTTTGCATCCATTCTACCATAATGCCCCTACCTGTATCACAATGCTTCAAATTGAAAATTAATTTACCGTAAGCCTTTGTATCTCTATAGTACTCCCAGTTGTGGTCCACAACTCTGCAACTCCTACTTTCACAGCTTTTCAGACCTATTTGTAAATGATGGTGGTTGGGGTGAAAAATAAAGATTATAGAGCTAGTGAAAAAAGAAAAAAATAATCAAGTTGCAGGAAGGCAAACAGCAGAGAGAAAAAAATTGATGAAAATCAAACCTGATCTATTCTGAATATCAAAAAATTCAAATTGCAGAGTACCGAATCAAACATAACAACATACTTAGCTCCTAAAAAAAATAAGAACCCAATTAGTGTAGACAAAAGTAAAAGAAAAAATTAAGAGGTAAAGCACTACATATATACATATTCATGTGCCCTCAAACACGCTAATTAAAAATTTCATAAGTGAAAACACTTGGAAATCAGAATATCACCTACCATTTGCTCAACCCATTAAAAAGTTCTAAAAACTAAAAAACAACCCATCAAGCGGAGGAAGAATGTTGTGGCCAAAACTCAATTAGTGGAGAAAAAAGAGGAAGATAAAGAAGAAAGGAGCAAAGAGGTAGGCTTGTTTGGGATGAGAGAGAGAGAGAGAGAGAGAGAGAGAGAGAGAGAGAGAGAGAGAGAGAGAGAGAGAGAGAGAGAGAGAGAGAGAGAGAGAGAGAGGAAATGGGTTGTTTGAAAAAACTCATTCTACCCTTGTTCTGTTTTGAAGTTGAACAAAGAGCTATCTTTGGTTTTCATATCACCCACAGGCTGACATGTTTGAAGCTGTAATCTAAGCTGTTCATTTCAAATTAAAATGAATATGGGCTGTTCTTTTGAAGTTGAACACAGAGCTTTTTTTTATTGGTTCTCGTGTGATCTACAAACTGACAGGCATGTTTGAGTCTAAAATATAATCTAAGTCGTTGATTCAAAACAAAATTAAATATGGGCCATTCGATTGAAATATGTTTTACTAACAATTTTTAAAAATATCTCCTTCACATTTGTATCCCACAGCACAAATTCAGTTTTGGGTTGCATTCAATGGTTAAGATCAGTTGAAACTTTTGTCCCAAACCCAAATCTTGCCCAAACCCATCCATGTCGATTGGTAACTGAGATTCATGCCCTTGGATAAAAAGTTTCCCCCATCTCAACCATCAATTCAAATTGTTAAAGTTTGCTGGTATGTGTGGCATGGAAAACGATAATGGACATTAAATGCTACTTTGAGGTACAATTTAATCGAATGGTTTGGGGTGGATTTTGGTTTCGATTGTGCAGTTGAGATGATATAACGTTGGTTTATGTTAGTGAGATACAGTTTAATCCAACAGTGGAGACTCAATTTTTTTAATATATGGCTGAGATGAATTTTCATCATCTACTTTTGGCAGCCCCAAGGCTCCAACGTCTCTTCAATCAAAGCATTAAAGGTTGTTTGCTCTTTGCTTCCTCCCTCTCTCTTTTATTCTTCCCCTCCTTTCTTCTTCCCCTCTTTTCCTTCCTTCCTTCCTTCCTCTACCTCTTTGGCCCCCAATGCCAGCAACCAAGCAAGCTGTTTCTCCTTTCCCTTTTTTTTTTTTTCATTCTTCATTTTCCTTCAACTTCAGCAACTCCGGTCACATGTCTCACCACAAACACACAGTCCAATATACCTCTAGCCATAGCCATAACAACCTGGCCGAGCACCAACCGCCCAAGTGTGGAGTAGTCTTTTTGGAAAGAGAAAGGGAGAAATGGAGGATGTCTTAATGAGAGTGGCAGAGGCATTGGGTTGTCTTTGGTGAGAGATATTTGGTTTTAGCAATATTTTTTTAATACATATTTATTTGAAAGGTAAATATTTTATGTGGTCACTGTGAAAATTTTGAAAGGATTTTTGAAGAATCATGGCAAGATGTGGAGTGGTGGAGGTGAAGGAGCTGCACTCGTCTCCCGAAGATAGATGCTGGACATTCTTACTACATTATACTAGACTCCTTGGAGTGAGTTCCCCCCTCTTCTTTTCATTTTATATCTTCAAGTGGGAGAAAATATCTTTGATTCACTTTCTCTATAACCTTGATTCTCAACTCATCAGCCACCATACTTTATTGTTGGGAGTGGCAAAGTGGAGAGGCCTGCCGAGAAAGGTGGTGGTGTGTGGGAAAATGCAACATGTGGTGCTAGAGTTTGGCTTTTGGGAGGCAGAGATGCTACAATGTAGAAAGTTTTGAAATCATTGGGTGTTTAATTTGATGAAGTGAAAAAATTACGGTTTAGCATTTATACCAATCAATTTAAGTAGTTTTGCAAAACTTGCAAGAATATAATGCGCATATGGAATTATCCCAAAGAAATGAAAATGAATGCTTTTTTTTTATTTTTTATATGGCAAGGAGAGCAGCACGTTTA
The DNA here is from genome assembly GCA_033060915.1 of Euryodendron excelsum. Classification (NCBI taxonomy): domain Eukaryota; kingdom Viridiplantae; phylum Streptophyta; class Magnoliopsida; order Ericales; family Pentaphylacaceae; genus Euryodendron; species Euryodendron excelsum. Next base: position 28,891,044 of record CM065387.1, read on the forward strand.
TATCTGTTGGATTGTATGAATTATTGCTTATTGAAAATTTGTGAAGCTGAAAATTGAGTATTTTTTGATGGTTTGTTTGTTTTCTTTTTTTTCTTTTCATTTTGCCATGTGATATCTCTCAATCCATCTCATCTCTTTCATTTTTTTTTCAGAATTTGAAGGCAAGATTTTCTTGTTTCAATTAATGTATAGCATTAATAAGGTGTTTCACGAAGTAAACAATGATAGTAAAGAATTGACAAACAAATTTCAATCTTGGACAATGCCTTTTAACTACAAATTGTTAAAACTATTAATTGATATTGCTTTTAATCCCATGGTCATAGTAGCTTTTTTATCTTTAATTTTCTACTCAAAGTTGTTAAAATCAAATTGCACTTAATACCAACTGAGATACATAAAGCAAAGAAAAGGAGACTGAAACAAAAATAATGGAAAGGGAAAAAAAACAAACCTTTATGGATGTGAGATGGTTAATAAACAGGTGAGACACAGAGAACAACTGAGATGCATAAACGTACAAACCTGAAACAAAAAAAGAAAAAGATATAAAAGCTAACCTTCATGGCTGTGAAATGATTGATAAACACATGAGACACAAATTTTAGAAAAATATAATGAAGAAAAGTTAAGGGTTGAAGAGATGTTATTACAGGAAAAAATGTATTCAAGGCACACATGGAAGCATTAGTATTGAGCTCAACCATAAAGGCGGTAGAGGAGAGAGTAATAGTTCTCTAGTGGTGGTTAATACATTCCAAGTAACAAAATCGAAAAAGTAAAATAATAATTGAAATGAATAATATAATAGATTTGGAAACCTACATTGAAGCACAAATTGAAAGAAATGGAGAATCATAGATAAAGCGAAAAAACTTACTAGTGATATTGTATTTTGGGAATAGGAGTTCATTTCGTAAGTTGACCATAGGAAATGAAAATGGAAATGAAGACAAATGTGAAGACTCCATAGAAAAGATTTATCATAGATATCTTCAAATATACATAACACTTATAAAATGCAATAGAAAAGTGAGTGATAGTTTGTATGCCTTACAAAATGTGTCTACTTTACCAAAAAATGACTAATAAAAAGTGAGTGATAGCTAATATGCCTTACAAAATGTGTCTATTTTACCAAAAATGACTAATAACGTGCATTCAAGCTTGAAGCCCTGATACGAATCCCACCAAAAAGAATGAGACCCGATACAATGAGGAACCCAAGAAAGTTCTATGATCAGGTTCTGAATGAAGACCTCGACTCGTTGTTTACGACAAACAAGAACCTCGGTATATATGACCTCAACCCGTTGCTTGATGCGAAACAAGAACCTTGGTATAAGGAAGACGCCGCAAACGGTGGTGGAGCTCCGTTTGATAAGTCGTTGGTGAACGCCACGGAAAATCCGATAAGTTCGAATAGTTCTTCAAAGAACCGTAGAGAATACTCTCACAATTTGTTGAATAATGATCTACCTTTTATTCATTGCATATACGCCTATTTAAAGGGCTAGCCATTACAAGGAAACTCCCTAAATGGTATCCTATTTAGGGCTAAAAATCTGGTGCAAAATATCTTTTAGTTGCCTAAAAGATACTTGCCTAAATGAAAAGATACTCAACCCTTTTAAGTGGATGTATCCAGCCATATACACCCATATAAGCAAATAAAAAGGAAATTAATTGGCATGCAAGCCTTACATATAAATCCAAAAAGGAATGTCTTTATTCTTGGCCAAATTCTTCTAGAACATGAATCATATTGATGATTCCGTGCTGCTCACTTGGATCATGCTCAATGGTCCTCCACGAATATGCTTGATTTGCTTGAGCCCATGCCTCTTGAATCAATCCATTGAGTACCTCTTTAAATTTCTTGGCCCGTGCTCTTGTCACCGGCCCAATTGGGACTTGGACTTGATCCCTTGGAGTTATGTTGACATGGATTGCAGCATTCCCCTCCTCTTGAAAAGGATTTGTCCTCAAATCATCTCCTACATCAAAAGGGCTCAAATCAGTAACATTAAAAGTAGCACTTACATTGTACTCACCGGGTAAATCTAGCTTGTAGGCGTTGTCATTGATGCGCTCTAGGACTTGGAAAGGACCATCTCCTCTTGGAAGCAATTTGGAACGTCTTTGCGCAGGAAATCTTTCTTTTCTCATATGCAGCTAAACCCAATCTCCCGGTTCAAAAAGTAGCTTGTGACGCCCTTTGTTGGCTTGTTGTGCATATTGTTCCGTTCTTCGCTCAATGTTGAGTCTTGCTTTCTCATGAATCTGCTTGACAAAGTCAGCCTTTTTTTTGCCATCTAAATTAACATGCTCAGTCAAAGGTAAGGGAGATAAATCCAATGGGGTTAAAGGATTAAATCCATACACAATTTCAAATGGTGAAAATTTAGTAGCAGAGTGGACAGATCTGTTATAAGCAAACTCAACATGTGGTAAACATTCTTCCCATGTTTTGATGTTCTTTTGACCATCAGTTTGTGGATGACAAGTAGTAGAAAACAATAGTTTAGTGCCTAGCTTACACCACAAAGTCTTTCAAAAATAGCTCAAGAACTTAGCATCTCTATCTGAAACAATTGTTCTAGGCATGCCATGTAATCTCACAATCTCTCTAAAGAACAAATCAGCAACATGTGAAGCATCATCTGCTTTGTGACATGGAATAAAGTGTGCCATCTTAGAAAATCGATCCACTACCACAAAAATTGAATCTTTCCCACGTTGAGTCCTAGGCAATCCTAACACAAAGTCCATTGAAATATCAATCCAAGGCTCACTAGGAATAGGTAAAGGAGTATACAAACCGTTGGGCTGCACTTTGGATTTAGCTTGCCTGCACGTGACACATCTACCACAAATTCTTTCAACATCTTTTTTCATGTGAGGCCAATAGAAGTGTTCCTGCAAAACAGCTAAGGTCTTTGCAACTCCAAAATGTCCCATTAATCCCCCACCATGAGATTCCTGCACTAATAACTCTCTTAAGGAACAATTAGGCACACATAACTTATTCTCTCGAAATCGGAATCCATCAAACCTAAAGAACTTACCACAAGCAATTTTCTCACAAGCTCGGTATTCCTTACCAAATTCATGGTCATCAGCATATAAATCTTTAATGTGCTCAAAACCAAGCAATTTTGCATCAAGTGTAGCAAGTAATGCACACCTGCGAGAAAGGGCATCGGCAACCACATTCTCCTTACCTTGCTTATACCGGATGACATATGGGAACATTTCAATGAACTCCACCCATCGCGCATGCCTTTTGTTTAGCTTATGTTGGCCTTTCAAATGCTTCAAGGACTCATGGTCAGTGTGAATCACAAATTCCTTGGGCCATAGGTAATGCTGCCATGTCTCTAAAGCTCGAACCAAGGCATACAACTCTTTATCGTAAGTTGGGTAGTTTAAGGCTGCCCCGTTTAGTTTCTCACTAAAGTAAGCAATTGGTCGTCCCTCTTGCATAAGAACCACGCCTATGCCAATACCTGAAGCATCACATTCAATTTCAAATGTTTTCGAAAAATTAGGTAAAGACAATAAGGGGGTGTTGGTCAGCTTCTCTTTGATTAATCGAAACGCCTTCTCTTGTTCTTCTCCCTAACTAAATCCAACGTTCTTCTTGATCACTTCAGTGAGTGGTGCGGCTATGCTACTGAAGTCTTTCACGAACCGCCGGTAAAAACTAGCAAGTCCATGAAAACTACAAACATGACCTACACTTGTGGGACTTGGCCACTCTTGGATTGCACGTACCTTCTCTTCATCAACTTGTATACCTTGTGCACTAACAACAAATCCAAGAAACACAAGCTTATCTGTGTAAAAAGTACACTTCTTCAAATTAGCAACAACTTTTCTTTCCTAAGCACATCTAAAACAGATTTTAAATGTACTTCATGGTCTGCCACATTTTTGCTATATATGAGTATATCATCAAATTAGACAACAACAAATCGGCCTATAAATGCTCGCAAAACATGGTTCATAAGTCTCATAAAGGTGCTCGGAGCATTAGTCAAGCCAAAAGGCATAACTAACCATTCATACAAACCATATTTTGTTTTAAAGGTAGTTTTCCATTCATCTCCTTCCTTTATTCTATTCTGATGATAACCACTTTTTAAATCAATTTTAGAAAATACACAAGAACCATGCAGCTCATCTAACATGTCATCTAAGCGAGGAATAGGATGACAATACTTTACCGTGATGTTGTTGATAGCCCGGCAATCAACGCACATTCTCCACGTCCCATCCTTCTTAGGTAAAAGTAAAACTGGAACGGCGCATGGGCTCATGCTCTCCCTCACGTGCCCCTTTTCCAACAACTCACTTACCTGCCGTCAAAGCTCCTTTGTCTCCTCGGGATTGCTCCTATAGGCTGGTCAGTTTGGAATTGTCGCACCGGGAACAAAATCAATTTGGTGCTCAATCCCTCGGGTTGGAGGTAACCCATGTGGTGTTTCCTCGGGAAAGACATCCTCATAATCATAATCCTGCAAAAGAGAAACAACAGAACTAGGCAAAGCAAGGTCAAGTTTGTTAGTATTTAAAAATGCCTCTTTGTACAAAAGTACAATCATTGGCTGTTTTGAAAACATTGCTCGCTTAACTTCACTCATTGTTGCATAGAAATTCTTTTGTTTTCTCTCTGATTTTCTCTCAAGGCCCAAATTTTGATTTTCTTTCTCTCTCATTTTTCTCGGCCTCTCTTTGATTTTCACTCCTTTTCTTTTGCTCAATCTCTTTCTTTTGTTCACTCTCTTTTTATAATCTCACTTGATCCTCATATACTTGCTGCGGAGTCAGCGGTACAAGAGTGATTGATCGTTGATTGAGCACAAAAGAGTATTTGTTTGTAAAGCCATCATGCTTTACATGCCTATCAAACTGCCATGGACGCCTAGCAATAAATGTCCCGCTTGCATTGGCACAACATCACACAACACTTCATCTTCATATTTACCTGTTCGAAATGCAACTAACACCTGCTTGTTCACCCTCATTTCTCCACTATCATTCAGCCATTGCAACTTGTATGGCCTAGGGTGCTTCAACATGGGTAGTCCCAATTTTTCAACCATGATTGTGCTAGCCACATTAGTACAACTACCACCATCAATAATCACACTACATATCTTGTCCTTGACGTAGCACCTAGTGTGAAAGATGTTCTCCCGCTGCACTTCATCCTCTTCTTTTGCTTGTAGGCTCAATGCTCTCCTCGCCACTAATGTCAATGCATCAGGGGTAGAATATTCCTCCGCGGAAACGTCCTCCAATGGTGGCATGTCGTCGGTGTCGGAATCTTCATTGTCGGTCACAATTTCCCCATTGTCTTGCAAAAGCATGACCTGCTTGTTTGGACATTGACTTGCTATGTGTCCCCTACCTTGACATTTAAAACATTTAATATCACGATTCCTAGAGGTAGCAGTATTGGTTTTACCTTGAGGAACGTGGCTGGTGTTTGCAGACTTGGGCTCAGATTTGGACGTTTGGGACTTGTCCATCTGCTTGGTATAACTCGGTTTCCAAGATGTAGCACTGGTATTATGAGCTGCACGTGATCCACCCCCCCTCTTGAGTTGTTGCTCCACTTTGATGGCCATGTGCACCATATCTTCCAACTCCACATAATGCTGCATCTCTACCCTATCTTAGATTTCCCAGTTTAATCCAAGTAAAAACCTAGCCATTGTAGCCTCTCGATCCTCCTCGACATCAGCCCGGATCATAGCAATCTCCATCTCCTTGTAGTAATCTTCCACACTCCGGCCGCCCTGTCTAAGTCCTTGTAGCTTTTTGTGCAACTCCCTATAGTAATAACTTGGAACAAACTGCTTTCTCATCACTGTTTTCATTGCCTCCCATGTCTCTATTGGTCGTTCTCTATTCCGCCTCCTCTGTTTATAACAAGCTGATCCCACCATGTAATAGCATAGTCAGAAAATTCAATCACAGCTAATTTTACATTCTTTGCTTCGGAATAGTTGTGGCAATCAAATACGAACTCCATCTTCTTCTCCCACTCAAGGTATGCTTCAGGATCAGATTTACCTGGAAAAGACGGAATCTTCAGCTTAATACCTCCCAAGTTGTTATCTTCCCAATTCCTAGCTTCTATAAACCGCCCTCCATGCCTCCTATTGCTAACAACAGAATCCCGATCATCTTCATCCTCAAAACCAGCCCCATAAGGATCTTCATCTCCAACCCTTACTTCCCTTGGTTGAACTCTTTCCCTTCTACGCACAATAGGGACGTTGTGTGGCTGCTTCTCACATGTGCTCTCCATTTGGTCTATCCGTTCATGCACTTGCTCCAATTCCAACTTCATCACACGCCTCATCTCACTCATCATGGCCTCCATAAACATCTTTGGATCAGCCAAATTCAGTGCACCTTCGGCATTGCTTTTAGAACTATTATGAGACATGTTTGCTGCAAAACAATGTTAGAAAAAAAAAAAAAAAAAGACCTCACAATACTCTCCCTTACGTGTTTACACTCAAGAATGTAAATCACTCTACACTCGTGTTTCACTCAAAACGTGGCTTTTAACCCTCTAATGTTCTCACCACTCTTGCCTTTTTCCACTCAGTAATTCCCTTCTAGTTCTTTTTAAACTAAACAAACAGTACTCAAAATTTCCAGCAACAATTCAACAAGAACTCATCAAGGAATTTCAGATTTTTGGGACAAGAATACAAAGAACACGGCTGATTAGACTTTCAGAAGCACAATATAGCAAACTTTTCACGAAAAGGAAAAAAAAGAATATTTGGTTTTGGAATAAAGTGATTTTGGCCTTAGTGGAACCAAAATGGAAGAACCAAGCAATCTTTTCTTTTCTTCTTCTTCTTCTTCTTTGGATGTTTTCCCCTCTTTCTTCTTCTTCTTTTTTTTTTTTTTTGCTTGACGTCTCTTTTTTTTTTTTTTTCTCTTCTTTTCTTTCTTCTTTTTTTTTTTTTTTTACTTGAGCTAGATTCGTGAACAGTAACAATGAATAGTTATGGGGACAAGATGGGATGAAAACAAGAAACAAAGATAGGTGGATGTTGAACCTGACGTTAGGAACCTGGCTTTGATACCAGATGATACGAATCCCACCAAAAAGAATGAGACCCGATACAATGAGGAACCCAAGAAAGTTCTATGATCAGGTTCTGAATGAAGACCTCGACCCGTTGTTTACGACAAACAAGAACCTCAGTATATATGACCTCAACCCGTTGCTTGATGCGAAACAAGAACCTTGGTATAAGGAAGACGCCACAAACGGTGGTGGAGCTCCGTTTGATAAGTCGTTGGTGAACGCCACGGGAAAGCCGATAAGTTCGAATAGTTCTTCAAAGAACCGTAGAGAATACTCTCACAATTTGCTGAATAATGATCTACCTTTTATTCATTGCATATACGCCTATTTAAAGGGCTAGCCATTACAAGGAAACTCCCTAAATGGTATCCTAATTAGGGCTAAAAATCTGGTGCAAAATATCTCTTAGTTGCCTAAAAGATACTTGCCTAAATGAAAAGATACTCAACCCTTTTAAGTGGATGTATCCAGCCATATACACCCATATAAGCAAATAAAAAGGAAATTAATTGGCATGCAAGCCTTACATATAAATCCAAAAAGGAATGTCTTTATTCTTGGCTAGATTCTTCTAGAACATGAATCATATTGATGATTCCGTGCTGCTCACTTGGAACATGCTCAATGGTCCTCCACGAATATGCTTGATTTGCTTGAGCCCATGCCTCTTGAATCAATCCATTGAGTACCTCTTTAAATTTCTTGGCCCGTGCTCTTGTCACCGGCCCAATTGGGACTTGGACTTGATCCCTTGGAGTTATGTTGACATGGATTGCATCAAGCCCTCGGACGCCTGTAGCCATGGATTTGTCATCACTTTCCGAAATGTCCAGGTAACAATTTCTACGTACTTTGGCCAATAAAGAGCATGTATGATAACCTAGTTATTTATGAAAATACAAAAATTAGTACTAAATATACTAGCTCTCTGCAGTGTAGATATGAAGTTATTTTATTCCTGCATTGCTGTCAAAGCAATCTAGTCGTGTTAATTCTTTTAAGCTCTCTAGATTTGTCATCCCAATCTTGCAAAAGTCTATTTAGACTATAAAGTTAATTTATATTACGCATCTATATCATAAATTGAAATACAACAATAAAGAGATTATACCGGTTATATAGCAGTGGGGTGAAAAAAATGGAACACTATATTAAAATTTCAGGATAAACAATATTTGTTGTGTCAATTGATCTATCTTGTGGAGGAGGACACATATGCGATCAAATGATGTGCATCTAGATAGTGCCACATATAATTGCCCATGACTAAACACTAGTGTACACGAATCAACCCCCACAAATTTCACAGATTGTCCTTGGGATTTATTAATGGTTAGGGCATATGCTAATCGAATTGAAAATTGACGTCTAGTTATTCTGAACAGAAGTTCTATAGGCGACGCTGTCAAGGATATTCTTAGAATGAAAGCTAAATTGCCAACCTTATCTCCACTTAAGATTTGAGCTTCAATTACAAAAGTAGCGCATTTAACAATCATCAATCTTGTGCCATTGCAAAGACCATCTTTTGATGCAATGCTCCTTAACAACATTATGGGACAACCCAATTTCAACTCTAGCTTAAAAGGTGGCATCCCAGGAGGATCCAATGAGTTTAAATACTCATTAGGATATCGATTTGTAATTGTAGTTGTAGAATCGATTGCATCACCTTCAAACATTTTATCAACAGCTAAATAAGTATATGTGTCCCTTGGGAAAATATTCAATGCAGAAAGGTTGATAACACGAACATCCTCATTCCGTGCAAAAAGAATTATGTGATTAGTTAAAAAATTTGGGGTCATTGTATTCGCCACATCCAAACATGGATAAACTGTAGAGAGCAATTCCTTTAAATCTAGGTATTTCCGTATTGTTGATGGAAGTTGAACAACTTCTTGAGGATTTGTCCCAATCTAAAATATAAAAAATAGAATTACTAAAAAAATATGGGATATAAAAGAATCCTATCAATTAAAAACACATCCATAAAGAAAGAGTTGAAGAAATATTATGTCCATTAAAAATTTGGCAAAATTTGAATCAACGATGAGTTCAAACATATATATCCTTCCATAAAAAAGAACGCCTCAACAATGAGTTAACAATTTGCTCACAAACTCCTTTAGGTACTACTGGTAGGATTTATTGAAAGTCTCCACCAAGTATAGTTGTGATACCCCCAAATGGCTTTTCACTATCACAAATATCTCGAAGTGTGTGATCAACAACTTCAATACAATGCCTACGCTACATAGGAACTTCATCCCAAATTATAAGCTTTGTTTTCCTAAACAACTCTGCCTGCAATGATTATTTGCTAAACCCACAAACTGAATTTTTCAGCACATTTAATGGAATGCAAAATGTTGAATTTGCAGTGCAACTTCCTACCAACAACAATGATGTAATACCAGAAGAAGACACAGTAACAATAATTTGCCTAAGGCTGCAACATTTCAATGCTGTCGTATTGCATAGAAAAGTTTTTCCTGTTCCAGCACCTCCATTTTAAAAAGAAAATCATTCCTTTACTTTTAAAGATCAAGGAAGTCATAGCCTCATAAGTAGAGCGTTGTGAATCGTTAAGACGATCAACATTGGTTTGTGCATCTGCGTGTTGAGCATCATTCTGGAGTTCTTTATGTTCTAATATCAATTTGTTACTAGATATTGCACTCTAATTTTTGGTTGGTTGTGGCATAGGTGGGAAGTCAATTACACTTTTGTCTGATTCTTGTAGAAGTTTGTTCAAAAGATACAAACTATAATCTTCAACTTGAGCCTCAATTGGGTCCAAAATGGCAAATAAAGTATGAATCTTTTGTGCCAGATCATCACATATGTGCATCCAGAATTGTTTCCATAATGCATATAGTTATAGTGGAGAGCATTGCGTGAGAATAATACTAAACAATCTCCTTAATTGGTGTCCAGTTTTCATAATTGCAGCCTTTTCAAGGCACTGTACCCATTCTCTATCATCTTCCAAGAGTCCTCTCGCAATGCTTGCAGATTTGAATGTGTTAAGTAATATATTGTTCACCGTACGTAAAGATTCAAATGATTGTGGTCCTTTAATAACAGTTAATAGCAAACGCAGATAAAATCTCTCCCCACAATTAGGGCTAGCAAAGTACATTCTACCAATTGCATACCCTCTTTTTCTTGGTATCCATATCTTAGTTGAATTGTTCCAAACAAAATGTTGTGGGAATTCCTGGTAAGTGAATGCATGTGCAACTTCATTGGATGAACAACATGCAAAGAAATCAGTTAAAGTTGACATTTGTTGGCAAGCTCTAGAAACGATAGTGTCCAATGATTCAGTAAGATTAAAAACAACACGATACATTCTAGGTAAATGAAGTGCCAAGCACACAACTGCGGGCATTTCTTCATGTATGGGATGGCCAAATATTTGCCAAGCAATTTCTGGCTGCGTCAAGATATTGTTGGAAATTGTTTATCATTCCCATCACCATTGTTGTACGATCATAACCGTTGTAAATATATTTATGAATATATTTAACACATCTCAATCCTGCACAAACTTTTACATTTATATGACAGTTGAACCGTTTAGAAAGATATGTATTGTATGGCACAACATCTCTATTATCAACTTCTTGCTACCAAATAATGTATACTCGACCATTATTGTGGTGCCGATAAATGGGATAACCATCTTGGTCCATAGTTGTTGCTTATGCAAATGGTCGGGGGTATCTTTTAGTGCATTTACCATTTTCCATACATGGTACTTATGGATTTCAAGCACGACATGGTTCGTGTACCATACAACACTTGACAGTTTCAAAAAGTATAGGATCATCTTTTGGATCTGGAAATTCTGCACAGACTACTTTATCTACCTGAGTACATATATGAACTTTATTAGGGCCATCAAGAAACAAAAGTGCATGCATATGTGGTAAGCCCCGCTTTTGAAATGTAATAGTAAAAAAATGTGCAACTTTATTACCAAACATCTTAATTGTTTCTATCTCATTCATCAAACATTTTCTCTTCATCTAAAAAACGCGAGCAACTAAATCAGGACAATTAACAGGTTTTTGATGTGACAATAAAGCTAAAGTAATTTTTGGCCAATTGGGATTTGCAGTCATGGTGAGAAATATATTTGGGTGTTGGTTATAATGCGTGATAGCCATTGAATCTTGAAATTTTTCAAACATATGTTTAGGGCTACCAGTAAATAAAGAAGGTAAAATAAATCTTTAACCAATTTGGTTAGGGGCCAGCTCATCTAGACCAGTATCTGTCAAATCATGGTAAAGTTCAGCACGGAATTTTCCTTGGTTAAGCTTATATATGTCAATCAATTTTGCTCAATGGCTGCCCAAGCATCTACCAAAAACTCTTGAAAATGTTTACTCGATCTCAAAATGGTTGAATACTCAGCGGGTCATTCAAACAAATGATAACTATAATATTGCAACTAAGTAAGTCGATCATGTAGAACATCCCACTGTTTAAGAGCAGGTTCCCATCCAAGCTCACCATATGGGAATAATAGAACATAATGCAATGGCAAATAAGCTAGATGACATTCATTGATTTGCATCAGCTTGTTATTTCCTCTTAAGTGCAAGATAGTGTCTTTCATCCCACTAACCTCAGTTCCATCACTTAGAATCACTACAACAATCTCAAATGTTGTTGGTAGATTATATCGTCATCGATCTGTAGCTGAATTGTAATGAAGAAGAGCAGGTAAATTTTGTCGTCGCAAGGCTAACTGATTTAAGATTACATGAGCCTGATGATATTTATCCACGAATCCATTGACTTCCAACAAAGTATTTTGAATTGTTTCAAGAACATCCCTTCTTAAATTAGGGTTTCTACGATTTTGAACTTCTAAAGCTGAATCAGGGTCAAAAATATAAAGTTGAGCATAAGAACCATCCTGACTTGGTTGTGGTATTAGCGATCCTGTTTGATGATGCAATTGCCCATGGATAGTGAATGATGTAAGGCCCCTTCCACTAAGTACTCTTAGATCCAATGTAGCACCAAGGCTTGTAAAAGCATTAGCTATATTGTATATTTGAGTATATTGTCGAAATGATTTTGATCGATCATTATCCTCATCATACAATGCTTGAAGTACTGGAGGGGGCGTAATAAGCCCCAGGTAGCTTAATCTTCCCTTGTAGGCAGCAAGTACTGAAAAGGGGATGTGTTTCAGAAGATTTTATCAATTTCTCATTCATCCAATGTAAGGCCGAACAATGAGGAGATAATATATCCATTTTGCTGAGAAAATGTTGACCAAGATCTATGTTTAATCGCGGATGAGCCCTTGTACTTGTAGGCATATCTTCTAATTCATCCTTACTACACAGATCGTCTGATGTGCAAAATATATCCTTCTTTTTCTTTCTTTTTTTCTCTTTCTCATCGAGCGTGTTGGGCTATTGCAGCTTTGGATATAACATTATGATTTGGTGCCTAAAATGTATGTAGTATATCATTGGGTACATACATGAATTGTATCATTTATATGTTTTTCTCTTATTTTTCTTATGAGCAAGAAATTGTCTAATTTATATAATAAAACATAACTTTTTTAAAAAAAAATTTCCTCACAATTGTATTCGATGGCTCAAATTCAGTTTTGGATTGCATTCAATGGGTGAGATTTATTTTGCATTTAATTAAACGGCCTAGATTGGCCATTCACCACTTCTTTTCACCTATAAATTTTGCGAAAAAATGACTTTGTCATACTTTTTCCATTTCCCAACATAGAGACATTGGTATCACTGTAAAGGCTAATCTAGCTACTAAAAGAGACACTAGTGACCAGTCACCACTTGCAAAATACATCTCCTCTCCCTCTCTCTCCAAAGCCATCATCTCAGTTCTGACCATCATTTCTTCCAACGTACCATGGCCAACCACCTTCTAGCTCTCTCCCTCCTCTTCTATCTCACATCACAACCATATACTGATAGACTAGGCCGAAGCCATCTTTCTTACTTTTAGTTGTTTGTCATTCTAATAATAGAAATTACTAAGAAAGAAAACAAAAATTGAATTTAGCTTCATATGTATTCAATTTGCTCAATTGGATAACATATGTTAGTTATGGAACATATGTTAGTTGTTTATCTTTCTTTAACTTGGTTTATGGGGTTCATGTTGATCAGATTCTAAACTTAAATGGGATACATTACCAGGTTTAGATTTTGTGGGGAGTGCCGTAGGCACGGGTTTATCCCTAGCACACTGAAACACATTTTGTGAGGAGTGTCTTCACAAACTTTACATTAAACAACTGCACCCATTGAAACACTCAAAAAATAATAATAATAACAATACTTAAAGAACTATACCACTTGACGTGCATTTTTCTTTCCCTTGGAAGTAGAGCTTGCCTTTTCTTTTCCTTAGATATCGCCATTGCCTTTGACTTTGCCTTAAAAAAATATGTAAAAAAAAAGAACTATATGATAAGGTGTTTAACATAGAATAAATGAATATACCAAAGATGAAGAAAAATAAATGCATCCAGATGCAAACCATTGTACTTTAGCTAAAGTAACAGATGCAAAGACTTTTAAATTGTTCAATCTTTATAATTTGCTACTTCATTATACTTTAGACAGAATAAAGAGTTATGTAATGAAAGAAAAACTACCCAGGCCTAGTAACCCACCCCTATGTTTGCCAATATAATAGCATCATCAACATATGATACAGTTTAAAGAACAAATAGAAGCATCTTACGGTAAACGAATTTTACATAACTTTGTAAGCCTATAGATTTGAATGGTAGGCTTACCTCATGAATGCAAATAGTATTAAAGTCTTGCTCATCACGGATCACAACACCTATATTTTCTTCACAAAGAAACTGCACCTACATACAAAGGCATTGGAAAAGAGAAAAATAAATACATAAAGGAAATGTAGATTAAATGAAAATTTGAGTAAAAGAAACTCATCTTGCAATTTCATTTAAGTCTACATCCAGCTGTAATTAGAGAAATATATAATCAGTAATTAAAAAGTAGGCATTATAAGTAGTTGAACTCCTATAATGTAGGAGTATCTTTAAAAAAAAAATCCCACTTACATGATCGAAAATATTGATGTTATCCATGATTACGAATTGATGCTTGTTGGTTCTATGTTAAACTAAAATTACTTGGTTAGATAGTTTGAACAAAAATAACTAACATTTAGCTCCACCATATCACAACATATTGGGCGGCAATAAAATAACAGTGAAAAATCGCCAAAAAAAAAGAAAGGAAGACCAAATGAATCGAGCTCAAGGGGGTGAGGTGATTCATAACAAATAAGCATTGCCTATGACACTTACTAACATCTTAGATTAGGTAGAACAAAGAACCAGAAAATTCCAAACTAAAAGACCATTTACTCAAACCATGAAAAAGTTGCCAACCAGATTTGTGACTGGTATGAGAGTATCTAGATATTCATATTGATAATGAGAAGGTCTCCATTGTTGACTCAAAGTTGACCCTTGTTGACTCAAGGTTAATTCCTATGTTGATTTTGATAATAACTAAACCTTGTATTATTTTACTAATGAATCTACTTAGTGTGCAGATTAACAAAGTTTATAATTTAGACTTAAAGTTCAATCTTAAATCTAATGCATGTCAAAGAGAATGCACAACAAATTCAAGATCAAGCAATGAATTCCAAGAGCTATGCAATAAACCAAACAAAGGATTGACGCTTATCTCTACTTCAAACAAATTTTCTACATTCGAAGAGATTAAAGGTGTTCAAATAAAGCTTCTATCAAGTATGCATAGTTTCAATGAAGATTGATTTGCACTCAAGATAGACTAAAGATTTCATCAGAATATGCAAAGATCAGTTGAAGAGGAATTGATTGTTAAAGAGATTGAAAATGCTCAAGAGAAGATTTCATCAAGAATGCAAAGATCAATTCAAGATAATGTGATTAAAGTTGCTAAGAAGATGGCTCACAATAATTGTTTGATCTCTACATGAAATCCAAGTGAAGAATTCTTCTAAGATGAAAAGGATCAATGAAGACTAGATGTATGAAGAAATTTCATCATGTCTGCAATGGTCTCAATGAAGTGATTTTAATGAAGAATGAAAAATTGCTAGCAAAGAGAGAAAATCGAAAATCAAGCATTGTGAAGCTCTACACAATTGAGGAAGCTTGGCATTGAAGGAGATGTTCTACAATGAAAGAAGAAAGCTTTGTAAATATAGAAGAAAAGATGAACATTGATCTAATGAAGCTCTAACAGTTTAAGAATCAAGAGAATATCAATATCTAATGATTGGTTCAATCCAAGTTGAATAGAAGTTAACTCTGATGAGTTAAAGAGATTTAATTGATCATCATACCCCAAAGAGATACTTCTTGAAGATCTTATACCAGTGCTAAAATAATCTGGATCATTGAATGATAGAATGCAAATATCTGGGCAATGAGCGGACTCATGAAAGCAAGGAGTCGCCTAATGGTCACAAAAGTAAAAAGGTTTGAAGATAAAATAAACAATGAGCGGACTCATTGAAATGAGGAGTCGCCTTATGGTTACAAAAGCAAAAGGTCTGAAGACAAAAGGTCAATGAGCAGACTCATGAAAAATGAAGAGTCGCCTCTTAATCACAGAAGCAAAAAGCCTGGAGACTAAATAGACAAAGAGTTGACTCATTGTAATGAAGAGTCACTTCATGGAGACAGATGCAAAGGCTTGAAGATGACATGAACAATGAGCGGACACATGAAGACGAAGAGTCGCCTCATGACAACAGAAGTAAAAGGCTAAAGTTCGAATGAACAAAGAGCGGACTCCTGATAATGAAGTGTCGCCTCATAATAGCAGAAGCCAAAGATGTGAAGACAGAATGAACAAGGAGTTGCCTCATTGATATGAAGAGCGGACTTATGAAGATAATAAACAACATCTGGTAAATGCAGAAGCAGAAAGTGTCAACTCCATAAACTTGGAGCCGACTCCTTGGATATAATGGCTATTTTCGTTAACGTTATAACAGAATGGACGTACATTAATGATACCCAACAACCTCTAACGGATGGAATCAATACAGGGGTATATATATAAGCTTCCAGCTGCATTTATACAAGTGATTGAAGACAAAAACGAAATTAAGCTGACTGATTCACTAATATTCCTGAATATTCTTTTTGTCTTTATTTGTGAGCTTTGATTGTAAAATTTACTCTTATTAGAGAGTGTGTTAGTTACTTGTATACTTTTTATACACTTGTAATTGAGAGTTTGAGAGTTCTCTTGTGAAAGCAAAACTCTTGTAAGTTTGAGTGGAGCTTGGACAAAACCACTTGGAGATCGAAGAGCTCGGTGAGGAGTTCTTGTATAGTGAGCTGAGCACTTTGTCAATCAGTAGCCCATCTTGTAATAGGTGATTACATAGTGGAAGAAGACTTTAAGGAGGTCTTGGGGTGAGGACGTAGACCACGGTTTGTGGTTGAATCTCGGTAAATTTGTGTCTCCCTTCTACTGCTCTGTTTTCTTTATTTCCACTTATTACATTACATCACATATAGATTGATCACTATTACTTTGCTTAGACTAATTTTAATTAATCTTAACTAGTGTTAATCTTCAAAAAAACCCAATTCACCCCTCCTCTTGGGTTGCCTTTTGGGCCAACATCCACAACATTGAATTAAAGGATCTCAATTGAACAAATAAACAAAAAAAGATGTAGAGTTTTAAGTAAAAGGCAATGAATTTTGGAGCAACATGATTTTCATATGCAGTTTTGAAGGCAACACCCTGATTGGGTAAAACCACCAAATTCATCAACTATACATCGAATGAAATTTATGAAATCACACCAGACAAAAGCAAAAGGAAAACGAAATTGAGAAGTACATTGACTATTCATTGGTTTTTAACAAGTGAAAAGCAGAAATGGATTTGTGATTTGTGCGTCCAAGAGATAACCCATGCCCAACAAAATCTAAAATAAGCATGAAACATGCATTCTTGGTACTTTTTTTTAGGTGTAAGAACCAGAAAATTTGTTCAAGGCAAGGACATTCGAACCCACTCTTAGAAGAAATTATCAAGGGTGACCATCACATCGTCATCATGCCTATGTGATGCAACAGTTTATTCATATGATGTCATGTGTAGAGAAGACAACACCTTTTGAGAAATTATAAATATTATCCTAATTGTATGGTGAGTTTTCAAATTTAAAATTTCATACCACTTAAGCATGATAACATAGTGTGATGGTCACCCTGAATAATTACTCCACTCTTAGCAAGTAATCTCTTCCAACAAACACCCACATTATAGATACACAACGGTATCATTATTTAACAAATAAGCATTGAAAAAAATGCACTATATAAAATCATAAATTTAATTAAGATATTCAATATTGTTTACCATATTTTTACGCAAAAAAATTTAATGGTTAAATGAATAAACTTGCTTTGAAGTGGTGGTGGTGTGCATACTGGGTTTGGGGTGAAGGAGTGGTATGGTTGTGCACTGGGTCAGCGTGGTGGCTTTGTGGGTGTGGTGTGGGTTTGGGGTGAAAAAGTAGTGTGGGTGTGCGACCGGTGGTGCTTTGGGTGGTGGTGGGCTTTGTGTGGTGGTCACTAGGTCAGTGGTGAAAAAGGATCAGGATTTTTGTAATAAGAAGAAAAAAAGAAAGAAGAAGAAGAAGAAGAAGAAGAAGAAGAAGAAGAGAGAGAGAGAGAGAGAGAGAGAGAGAGAGAGAGAGAGAGAGAGATGCTTACTTGTAGTGGGCTGACCACCTAGAGCTTGAAGGTTGGAGGTTGGAGCTTGGATCGCCACCGGAGCCTGGATGAAAACAGAGAAAATTTGAATTGATCAACAAGTAACACTGTGTTTGGGTAGGATGTAAGCTTAGACAAAAAGTTGAATTGATCTCAATCATTGAATACTATCTAAAATTAAATTTGAGTCGTCAGATACAAATGTGAGAGAGACATTTTCAAAAAAAATTTGTGTTTTATTATATAAATCTATTATAAAAGAAAGAAAAAAAAAAGATGATATATGTATCATATAATATACTCTTCGCACTGAATATTGTGAATTTTTTAATCACAATTCACAAACAAAACAAAAATCAGGAATCAAACTTGGTTCTTTATCAAAGGGGCACTGGTCGCTGGAGATGGTGAAGACAGTGGCAAGTGTGGTGCTTTCCCGAGACAATGGTAGACCTATCTCTCTTTTACTCCTCTACACAGCCATTGCTAACCTAGTAGCTTCTCCTTCCCTTCTATTTTCCCTTTTTATTTTGTCCACCATCACCATAAAAAAAGCCCACCTCTGCTTCTCTCTATACCACCATGACAGCACCACACCTCGGCTCACCTAACCCCTAGATTACACAATCACACCACCATCAGAGCACCAACTCTTTAGCAAAAATTGCTCTACTTTGTTATATAGATGTCCATAACTTTCGCTTCCTTGAATTTTGTGTGTGGGTGGGGAGGAGCGGTCCTAATGAAACTTTCTAAACCTTAGACCATGAATCAAACTACCTCATTCAAGCATAACTACCTTAGTTTTCTTTCCTATGAATCAAAATAAAATTAATAATAATAAATTCCTCATGATTAAAGCTAAAGAATATTTATAAGTGATTCTAAATTTAGATGTGATGAAATAACACTTGAAAAATAAACTAAAAAAAAAAAGAAAGAAAACAAAGAAACAAATGGCAAAAAACATACAACTCAATGCCATTGTGAACCCTCGAAGCTCAAATTATCTTTTATCTAAGTTAGGGGCATATCTACAACTTCAAAGCACATACAAATAGTTCAACTCAGCTAATTGATATTATGAACGTAGACTACAATAAAGGAAGGGCCAGTGAGAAAAATACAGAACAATTAAAGGAAACTATAACTCACTAAAAGGTTACCAAAAAAATTTGAGATTCTAAAGAAGACATGATTACTGTCTTTGGGTCCATTCCATAGAACCTTGCATGCTGTCAACATTGATCATCTCCATCTTATAGTCACTCATCACCCTATTTCATAACAATCAAGACCCAACAATTAAAATTTCAAACTAAAATAAACACTCTAGGAAAATAATGATTAAGTACAAAGATTTAGAAATTTACATTTTCATCAAATTTATCTCCTTGGAAAAGACATGATTATTAATTGACCTTTTAGTTTCTTTATGGATTTGAGTGATTAAAAGTTCAATTTTTCGAAACATCAACTAAAAAAAAAAGAGTAGCAAAAAAAAAAAAAAAAAAAACTGTAAAAAAGAAAGAGGTATTGCCAATTTATGTTGATTCTCAAACTTTGTTTAGAATTCACTCCCCAACCATCTAACTTCCAAGAATAGTTCAACTTTTTTCAGAACCCTAAAAAATAAAGAAGATACCTAATGTTCAAATACTAAGCTAAGATTTTTTTGAATTTTAAATCAACGTGAAATTCATTGCAACACAAAATTTGAAGAACTTTTATGATAGGCACCATTCAAATTACTGTGAGTGACAGCGTTAGGGACTAAATACAACCAAAATTAAAAAAACTATAATATTCATATCTCAAAATCCAAAAATGGTGAATACCCAGAAAAGGCATGTCAGAGAAAAAACACACACATATGAAAGCAGAGAAGATACCTGACACTGTAAAGAATATCAACCCTTGATTGAATTAGGTGGGACTACTCAAGAATGATAGTTCATCTACTGTGCATGGAAACAAACTATATAAAAAAAAAAGGTTTTGCAAAGAGATATATATATGGAATTGTTGACCCAAAAGGCAACCCAAGGGGGGGGGACGAATTGGGTTTTTCAAAAATAATTGCAATTAAGGTTAGTTGAAATTAATCTAAGTAATGAAACAGTAATTCAAGGTATGTGTGATGCAAAATAATCAAGATTGAATGAAAGCAAAGCACAAAGAAAGACACCAAGAATTACTAAGGTTCAACCATAACTTGTTGTCTACGTCTTTACCCCAAAATCTTCTTGAATTCTTCTTTCACTATGCAATGTCCAATTATGAAGTAGAGGTTAGTTGAAGTGCCTAGCTCACTCTCGTTGAAGCTTACACCCAAGCTTCAATGCTACAAGAATTTTGTCCAAGCTTTCTCAAACTTACAATTGTTTTTCTTCCACTAGAGAATACTCAAACTCTAACTCACAAGTGTATAAGAGATATACAAATTAATTGTATCTATAAAGAGTAGATAAGAATGAAATAGCTCACTAAAATGCCAACTCTAGAAGACAAATGGGATTTTTTTTAGAGAATGTAAGTAATTGTCAGCTCTTGATGATCAAATGATGGAATAATCTTGTATCTCTTATCCATAAATACATTTGGAGGCTTACATATAAAGCCCTGAATTGAATTCACCCGTTGGTGGTAGTTGTGGGCTCATCTAATGCGAGTTCAGACCAATATAACGTTTAAAAATATAGCCGTTAGTCCCCAGCTATTGACACCTCTATTTCATGTGTCGACACTTCATGTTTACATCCTCCAACTCTTGTCTTTTGTCTCCATGTGTCGACACTTTCGACTAGAATATTTCTTCCATGCTTTCCTTGAACAACTTAGCTTCAAAACACTTTAAGATCTTGAAGGAGTCTTCTCTTTGGGGTATAATGATCTTTCAAAACCTTCAATCCAATGTGGTTATTCAAGAATGTCTCCAATTCAATTTGGATTGAACTCATTTTGGTTTCTTCAAAATCTTCTCTTGGATTCTTCATTGAGTCTTCACAAACTTAATGAACTCTTCTTTTGAACACTTTTAATCTCTTCCGAATTCAAATCATTGATTTGATGTTTGAATAGGTGCTTGTAAGCACCCCCATCTTTACCTGCTCAGCCATCTCCGGTCCATCTGGACTCATATTCAAACCGACACAGGCACATTTAAGTCAAAACCAAAATTTCAGACTCAATCTAATCAATCAATCGCTTTATGGGCCCATCAGAGGCAAAATAACCAAAATGCCCTTGGGGCATCGTTCGGTCCAAGTCTAGTTGGCACGTCTTCTTAGAGATGGTAAGTCCCCTATTCAGACTATCTAGTCCGGCATGGTTTTTAAGAAAACTCTTCGAAACGGTAAGTTCCTTCAAACTCATCAATCGGGACAGAACCCAAGTCCTCGATATGGTAGAACGGTTCACCTTTGGCGCCTACTAGCTTGCCAATGAAGAATGTCCGTTATTTGGCACGTCTTTTGAGAAAGTTAATTTCTCAAATGATAAGTGCACCTAGCAGCTTCCTGTGATCAGGCAGTCTTCAGAATGAACGCAAACAATTAGAGTGGCAGAAACACTCGCAAATAGGTTAACATTGGGAATTGCCAACAAACCCCTCATGTCATGGGATCGAATTTGCCTCTTGGTTGTAACACATTTACCAAAGGATAAGATACCTTTAGAAACCAACTCGTAAAAGACCATTAGAGTGATGGAAACACTCAAAACCCGAGTTAATACCAGTGCTTGCTAGCCCACTGTGGTGAAAAATGACCAAACTGCCCCTTGGGCCTTTTCTGGCACACTTCTCGTGAAAGTACCTAAGTCCTCAGAGTGGTAAGTCTACCTTTTCAAAATTGTCCCAAAGACGATCCGGCATGTTGAAGTGCCTTCCAATCAATTCTGGACCAATTCTGAGACCATTCGGTCAAAATGACTATTTTTTCCCTAAGCATCTAAGCGCCTCCGGGAACCACACCGGTTCTGGCTATCAAACTAGTTACCTCCCGGAAATGCTTTTAATAGCATTCTCAACCTTCTAGCACCTTTCCGAAACATTTCAAGTCTATTCTAGCAAACCCGACACAAAATGACCGTTTTGCCCCTAGTGGGCCAATCGCCTTTTCCAACCATACCGGCTCTGGGTATCAAACTGGCAATCCCTCGAAACACTTTAAATAGTGTTTTCAACCTTCAAGTCCTCTTACGAGTCATTCCGAGTTCATTCCAGTGGTGTTCCGGTCTAGTTGACTGTTTTGCCCCTAATAGCTCGGTTGATCATCTCGACACTGTTTTTCAAGTCTGTTACCTTTTGGACACTATTTCAAGGGGTTCTACCCATTTTTCGGCCTTTTAGACCATTCTCGGTCTCCCAGAACATCCCCAGACCTTCCGGAGTCACTCTTAGTGAAGGCAAGCCAAAAATTACATGGTAATCACTAATATAGGTGCCTAAATCTTTTGTCTTGCCTATCAAGCATTGAAAGATACGTTTCTTGCCACTTTAAAACATTTCCTAAGTGGGTGGCACCACTAGCAGTGGCGCCATTATAAAATTTGCCCTGGTGCCATTACAACAGGTGCTAGGCTAATCTTGTGTCTATAAAAACAGAGCCTCCTCTTGCGTGAAAATGGTCCACAAACTCAATCCATAAACTCTACTTTTTGAATCACAAAGCTCAAAGTCTCTCTAAACCCTAACTCTCGCTAGTCTCTTCAAACTTTAGCCTCCATATACTTAACCCTAACAACTATATACACTTCATACACTCATACACAAGCCTCCATAACCTCTATTGCAGACTCAAGGTGCTACAACTTGGAAACTCTCAAGGATCAAGCAAAGCAAAGCAAGCAAGGTAAGCAAAACAAGAAGAAAACAAGGTAGGCTTTCTCTTTATGTTTACGTATTTCCCCCCTATCTCTTCTTCCTTCTAACCCACTTGGGTTTTCTTCTATTTTAATCCCCTATCTTCTCCCCCCCCCCTTTCTTGCATGCTTGGAACAAGGGAATCCCCGATTCATGTTTAGGAAGGATTGTTAAAAGTCACCATGTGAGGGGCTTTCTTCTAATTCAACCTTAGACCATGTGGATTTGGCCCCCTTGATTATA
Organism: Euryodendron excelsum; assembly: GCA_033060915.1. NCBI lineage: Eukaryota > Viridiplantae > Streptophyta > Magnoliopsida > Ericales > Pentaphylacaceae > Euryodendron > Euryodendron excelsum. The sequence goes on from CM065387.1 coordinate 28,914,069, forward strand.
TAGTGAAGCCAACCTTGTATGTTCACGACCCTACTTGCATTATACATGTTATATTCATACATCCATTCAAAATTTGTTTTTAAAAGTTGTTTTCAAAACTTGCATCAAAATTCTCTTTTAAACTTGCATTCAGAATCTCTTTTTTTCAAAATATTGTTTTTGAAATCGCAATCTTAAAGTGATTATAGCCATTCCATGGTTAAGATTGTTTTAAGAAAGTGTTATATTGATTGTGACCATCAAGGTCCATATTTTGGGTGTAAATCCTAAATTGCTTTTTATCAAAACTATCATCTTAAGATGAGTTTAGCTATTCCATGGTTAGGGTTATTTTAGGAAAGTGTGATATTCAATGTGATTATATTGGTCCATATTTCAAATCCATGTTGTTTTCAAAACCACCAACTTAGAATAGTTCTAATCTCTTCATGGTTAGAATCATTTTAGTAAGGTGAGATATTCAAAAGATCTCAAAAGTCTATATCCAAATCCCTTTCAAAATTGCTTTTCAAAAAGCTTTCTAAAAGCTCCCTTCAAAAATTTATTTTCCAAAAACCCTTTTCAAACTCCTTTTCTAAAAGTTCTCTTCAAAAATTCATTTTCTAAAAAACTCTCTTCAAGTTTCCTTTCAAGAAACTGTCTTTGAAAGATCTACTTTCCAAAATCTCTTTTTCTTGGAGTCCAAGTCAAGCCTTAGATTCCATGATTAGGAAACCCTAATTCTCTTTCTTAAAATCATGACTTCCTCTTTTGCCTCAAATCATAGATCTTCAAAACCTCTATTTTCTACGTCAAATCTTAGATTTCCAAAATCTCTTTTTTTTGCACAAAATCACAGTTTTCCAAATTCAACATTTCTAATTCTATGTCAAATTCAATCTTTCAAATTAGGAAATTAGATGAAATCTTCCCGTTTAGGAAACTAAATCTAATATTTTACTTTAGGAAATAGAAATCAAATCTTTCTTAATTCAAATATTTTTTTAATTCCAACCTTTCTAATTTTTAAAACTTTCCAAATTCCAAATCTTTCCAAAATTGAAATATTTCTAAATCCAAAACTTTCTTAAAATAAAACTTTCCTAAATTGGCACTTTTCTAAATTGGAACTTTTTTATTTTGAAACATTTCTAATTCAAAGCTTTTCAAACTCCAACCTTTCTTAAACCCTAACTTTCCAAATCAATTCAAGTTAAGTGTTTTCAAATCAAGTCAAATCTCTTTTCAAATCTTCCTTAAATCCCACTTTTCTAATTCAAACCTTTCCTAATTCGAACCTTTTCTAAATCCAACTTTCTAAAAACAAACCTTTCAAATCTAAATCAGACCTTCCTAATTCAACTACATGTTCCAATCTTAGGAGGCCTTAACCTTAGTTCAACCCTAACCCTAAAGTTAGGAAGCTTCTACTCTTTTTTAAAAACTCTTTTCTAAACCAAGATGGTTTTCAACTTCAATCTAAGTCAAAGATGTTTTCAAATCTCAATCTTTCTAAATCGAGTCCAAGTTCTTCTTCCAAGTTCCATATTTTTAAATTGAAGTCAATTCTAAGGTCAATTCTAAATCCAAATTTCAATTTCAAATCTTCTATTCAAAAGTTCAAATCCTCTTTTCAAATCAAACTTTTCAAAAATCTAAAAGTGTTTATTTTCAATCGGACTCTTATCCGAACGACAACTGACCTAATTCCTAAAAAGGGATACATAGGCAACCTTTATGGGTGCGGTCAGAACTTTTTTTTTTTTTTAAGTTTCTAATTCCATAACCCTTTTTAAGTTTCTATTTTCCCAACCTTTTTTAAATTTTCAATTTTACAACCTTTTTCAAATCTCCAATTCCAATTTCTAAAACCTTCTTTCTAAAATCAAATCTTTCTTTTTCAAATCTATTTTCAAAGATTAAATATTTTTCTTGTACTTGCATGCATCATATTAAACCTCTTTTTGAGGTTCTTTTGAAAATGGATAACATTGGACATTTATTAATCAAAGATTTCGAATGAGTGAACCTAGGGTGAATAGACATGTAGGTACCGCAGGGGTGGGGTAAGGTGATGGTTTAGTGCGTCTTTCCTACACCTAACCAACGTCCGAACCTAGAATCACTATTTTCAAAAAGCAAAATGAAGTTATTTTAAAACAAGGGCTTAAATATTTCTAAAGGTTGCCAAACAACCTATTTTGTTAAAAACCCTCTCTTGAGAAAGTTTTCAAAACTTTTTCAAAAATTCTAAGTTTAATCTTCGGATTACACTTAGTTTTAGGTGACCTAACTCACCTTAATCAAGTTAGGTGGCGACTTCAAATATTTTCTAAAAGCCTTTATTCAAAATCAATTTCTAATTCAAACCTAGTCCAAACCTAGTCGCACTTGTCTTTCTAGGAGGATGAGTTCTAATGAGAGAGTACTGTATTTTTCTCACTTGTGTGTATTTTCTCGAGTGCCAAAAATCGGGACGCAACAGTGCCATTTCTCGATTTAGGTGCATTGCTTAATCCTTAACTTGTTGTGCAACCATTTTGGCATAAATTAAGCTTTAGGTTTAAAACATATTTCTCATTGATCTGCACACTAATTAAGTTCATTAATAAACTAACACAAGGTTTAATTATCATCAAAATCAAGGCATGGAGTTAACAATCTCCTATTTTTTGATGATGACAAAACCTTTGCAAAAATAGATATAAAACTAAATGAAGTAAGTAGAATCAAATTTCATACCAGAAAATACTCCCCCTTTCTTTTATGGTTTTGCAATTGATGCATGCTCCCCCTTTCTTTTATAATGCAAAACATTCTTCAAATCAATGTCATTAAAGTAATCATATGCAAATTCTTTTTTCCTTTCGGCAAAAGTCATATGTATAAACCAAGACATTTGGTAAGCATGATCCTAAAAACATTCATTCTTTACTATTCTACCATGAACCATCAATCTTTCCCCCTTAAAATCTCCATTTATCATTTTGCTTAGAAAGAATGTATATTACCATTCTTCTCTAACATGCTTTACCATTCTTCTTTCTCTTTTTGTCAAGTCATCCAAAAGAGAAATAAAAGATTATAACAAAGACAGGAACAACAGTAAAAAAATTTTAAAATAACATAATTTGTATAAATAGGGCAGCAAGCAAAGCATTCAACTAACAAGGCATCAAGCTTTCATAACAACAAGGTCATATTTCATTCACAAAAACATTACAATAGATTAGACAATTAACATCCAAAAAATATTACTAAAAAAACTTGTCTTGAGGATGACACACTACATATGCAAAAATGAAAATGCAAATGAGAGAGAGATGGGACAAGTGTGGGTGATCTTAGTGGGGAGAGGCTGGTGGTGATGGGGTTAGGATAAGGGGGGTATCTTTGGTGTTAGAGAATTTCTTTCCAGGCCTATCCCTTAGCCCATATTTGCAACCATGAGAAGACGAAATTGGGGCATCAGATTTAGTTGCAAAAGAACCCTCCTCTTGGCCTTGCTTCTCTGCCTCAATGTCATTCTCAGCATGCTCTTCCTCTTCACCATCTCCTCCTTGTTCAGCCTTTTTTTCTGTTTCTTCCTCACCCTATTTTTCTCCTTCTCTCATTTCTTCCTCATTTGCCTCGTTTTCTTTTTCTAATTGCTCTTCCTCTCCTTCCACATCTTCTTCTTCTTCTTTTTATTCTATGATTTTTTCCTTTTCATGCCTCGGCATTTTCACTTCCTTTTTCAATTCTCTCACTTTTCTTTCCATAAACATCATCCTTGTGGCAGCAATATTTGCCTTCTTGTTCAGTTTCTCCAAAGATTCCATTACTTGTTTCATAAACTCAGCCATAACCCCTTCACTTCCTTCTAAGTCTTGGATGAGATTTCTTTTGGCACTCCTTGCCTTAGAGGTACTCCCAGTTGTGGTCTTTGCTTTTGAAGCATCACCCTTTAAAGGCTTCTTTGTGGGTTTAGGAGTCCATTTGTTATTCTTCAGAATATACCCCATTCTTTTGACAGTCTTTTCATTATACGCATCACTAATAGATTTGGGGGATCTCTTATTCTCATTGTACAAATCAATCTTGAAATGTTTGAAAACTTTAGTCAGGAAGATACCATAGGGTAGACTGATTTTGGCAATGGTGGTTTTGTACATATTATCCAAGATGAATAGAGGCAAATCAATCCTTGAATCAATTAGATACGCCCACAAGAAAAATAACTCTTTCTCAGAAACATACTCATATCTTCTAGTTTTGAGGGTGAAAATGACACAGGTAAAGTGATGTACTAATCTTAATTCAAGAAGCAAATCATTGGCAATTGGTTGCAAGCACTCATCTATTTCTTTTCCATACAGAACTCTCAATTGTTCTTTTCGAGATACATTATCTTGATAAACTTCTCCACCAAGCATAATTCCAAGAATGTCTTATCACAGTTCTATCCAAAGTAAAACAAACACCTTTGACATAACTTAAAATAAACACTTAGGTTCTATTTGTGACAAGAATGCAAGATGATTACATATATTTCTAAGAGAGGATCTAGTTCTTACCCCTTGTGAAGAATCACCTAGGATTTGTTCTATTAGATGGTTATGCATAAACTTTCATTCCTTAGGTAGACCTTTATTGATATCTTGCTGGCTTGTTGAGATTTCTTGCACTTCCTTCTCCTTTTGTGCTTGGATGGATGTTCAACTTTTTCATATGTTGCTCCATTTCATCTATATCATCATTTGCAATATTTCTAGAAGGGGAGTTATGCTCATCAAAGGTGACATAGACTGATTCCTCAACCACTAGAGTCCTCTTATTAAAGACTCTATATGCTTTGCTATGTGTTGAATATCTAAAAAATACACTCTCGTCAGATTTTGCATCAAACTTGCCAATGTTGTCTTTAATGTTATTCAACACAAAGCATTTGCATCCAAAGGCTCGAAAGTATGAGACATTTGGTTTCTTATCTTTCCAAAGCTCATAAGGGGTTTTGTTTAAAACTTTTCTAAATAAAATTCAATTTAAAACATAGCAAGCTGTGTTGACAGCTTCAGCCCAAAAATACTTTGGTAATCCATTTTCACAAAGCATGGTTCTTCCTATTCCTTCCAAAGTTCTATTTTTTCTTTCAACAATTCTATTTTGTTGTGTTCTAGGGGCTGAAAAGTTGTGGTCAAAACCATTTTCATCACAAAATACTTCAAAGGGTTTGCAATCAAATTTCCCTCCATGGTCAGCCTTTATAGAAGTGATTGAAAAACCTTTCCCATTTTGAAACTTTTTACAAAATTTTATGAAGAAAGCAATTGTCTCATCCTTGTGAGCTAAGAAGAATGTCCATGTAAATCTAGAGTAGTCATCAATAATAACAAGTGCATATTGTTTCCCACCAAGACTTAAAGTCGTAGTTGGTCCAAATAAGTCCATATACAACAGTTGTAGTGGCCTAGAAATAGTGAGCATGTTTATAGCTTTAAAAGCAATTCGAGTTTGCTTACCTATCTTTGTCAAATTTGATCTTTGGAAATCCTTTGACCAAATCATTTTTAGAAACCTTTGAAGGTATATTCATACTAACGTGACCAAGTCTTTTATGCTATAACCAACTTTCATCATTATTCATAGCAGCAAGGCATTCAACTTTGCAAGAAGACAAGTCATTTAGATCAAAAATGTATAAATTGCCTTGTATATGTCCAATGAGAATAGTTTTGTTACTGTTGATGTCAATCACATCACATTAGAGGATTCAAATACAACATTGCATCCTTTGTCACAAAGTTGACTAATGCTCAAAAGATTGTGTTTGAGTCCTTTAACAACCAAAACATTTTCAATAAAAGTGGAAGAGTTCTTACCAACACTACCTATACCGATAATCTTTCCTTTGCTATTGTCTCCATAGGTGACAAGTCCTCTATCCTTCGGTGAGAGAGATGAATTGTGCTTCATCTCCCATCATATGTTTGAGCATCCATTATCCAAGTACCAATGGTCTTTCTTAGATTTCGCTTGAAAGCACACATACAAAAGAGTTTATTTGACTTTAGGTACCCAAACCATCTTGGATCCTTGGGGGTTAGTCCTCAATAGCCTTCTTGGGACCCATGCATTGTTAGGTGCAATAGATTTTTGCATGACATAACACCTACAAGCAATGTGTCCTAGTTTTTGACAATTGAAGCATGAAATTTATGGTTTACCAGTGGAAGAAACAAATCTGGTTTTTAAAAATTTTCTCCTTTTGAATGGATAAAACCAAGTCCAGCTTTATCAAGTGAACACTTTTGTTTTCCAAGAATAGCATCTAATTTCTCTTTTCCATTTACACATTTAAAAAGAGTTGTCTCCAAGTGTTTAACTTCTTCTCTCAAAACTTGATTTTCCTTTGAAAGTGAGGAATCCTTTTGAAAAGAGTTTTCCTTAATTTTATCTTTCAAGACACAAATTTCATTCTTCAAATTTTGATTTTCTTTTTGTAAGTCCTTATTTTCTTTAGTTAGAGTAGAAATCATCTTTTTGAGAAGACTATGTTTAATTCTATCTTTCTGAATTCAATAATTAAATTATGAAAGCATCTTGTAGTTCATTGAAAGTAAATTGAGAAGAATTAGAAGATGATACCTCTCTCTTCCTCAAGAGCCATGAGACATAGATTGGCCATTTCTCGGGGTTCGATTTCTTCTTCAGAGCTGGATTCTTTATCATCACTCTAAGTCATAGCAGCCATTGCCCTATTCCCTTGGTCTTTCTTTCCTTTCCTTTTTAGCATGGGGCATTCAGCCTTTATATGGCCAGGCTTCTTGCATTCACATCATATAATAGTTGATTCTTAGCTAAAATCTCTTTTGGCTTCATACTTCTTTCCATATTTCCATTGTTAGGATAAACCTTTCCAAGAGACTTTAAGCCATTAATAATATCGGTAAATCTTGTGAATATTTCAGTAATGGACTCATCTGGTTTCATCTTAAACAATTCATAGTTACGAACTAAAATATTGATTTTAGATTCCTTGACTTGATTAATACCTTCATGAGTTACCTCAAGTCTATCCCATATTTCCTTAGCCGATTCACAAGTAGAGATATGATTAAATTCGTTAGGATCAAGGGTAACATTGTAGAAATTAACCCAAATGGGGACTAATTTACAGCTATCCTTACTAAGGTTCATGTTGAGTTGTCATTTCCTTAGGCATATAGGACGCCCAGCAAAGTGCCATGGTCCATTCTCAATGACCCATTCACAACCCGTAGCTGATGAAAACTTGAAATAATAGAACCCATTATCAGTGGTCAACAATTTTTCAAACCCATGTTTATCCCATAATTTCTTGGCAATGTTGTTGACTAAATTAAAGGGTAATTTATTTTGCATAAAGTACCCAACAAGAGTATTTTCCCATAACTCAGCACCTTGGGCAGCCACATCTGAGGAGGCTTTAACTTTAACTCTATCATTTCCTAATTCAGGTTTGAAATATTCAAGATTCATAAAAGAGCCTTTCTTTGACTTTAAAATGGAAACCCACTTACTTAGACCATTGGGACCACTTTGCTTTCCACCAAGTTCGTTGACCGTGCCCCTCCCATGTTGCCTCCATGCTTGGTTGACTGCAAATTTTGCCACAACAGAATTTTCTCTAGCTTTCCCTCCACCCAAGTAAGCATGTTGCACTCCATTTCTCAAGCCTAAAGTAGTGGAGACATGGCCTATCTCCATCCCCTTTGCATTTGCACACTCTTCACCCATGCAAGCATGATGCATCCCATTCCCTAAATCCAAAGTAGTGGAGACAAGACCCATCCCCATCACCTTTGTATTTGCACTCTCTCCACCAAGTGCATGAACAGTATCCTCCTTCTTCACAAGCTGAGGTTTGGACACCAAATTTACAGCTGCTACATGGGGAGCAATCACCACATTAGTTTCCTCCTTCGCTCCAAGCTTCTCTGCCTAAACCGTACCCATCTTCTCTACAAGCTGAGGCTTGGACACCGAATATACAGCTACTTCATGGGGAGAACTCACCACCAAAGTTTGCTCTTCCTCTTCAACCTTATCTGCCCAGCTTTTGGATGAAGAGTTACTACCTGGAGATTTTCCACCATGTGTGCATGAGAGAAGACCTCCAAAGGTTGCAACAGGAGTGTTGAAACCAGACTTGACATCGTGCATCTTTGAAGCCATACTTGACCCAAGCATATTACCTGGAGTATTGCATAGCTCAAACACCATAGCCTTGAGTTTTTCAATTTCAGATTTGTACTCATCTCTTTCCAACTTCAAAAACTCCAAATCAGAATTTAACTCAGAGATTCTACGAGCAGTAGCACCTGGAACAATGACTTGACCTCTCCTAACCTCCATTATAGAATTATCAACGTGAATCCCTTGTGACCCAGCTCTTAGCTTTAGAAATCTCTCAAGAGAGCCATTAAGAGGGTCATAAATGCCTGCACCATTCCCTAATAGAGGTGAACCATCCTCACAAATTGCAGCAATATCCCCCATCTCTCTAGGATGGTCTCCATTCTACCCTCCATCTTTCCCAAGAAATCAGAAAAATTCTAGAACAAGAAAACGAAAATAAATCCTAGAGGGAGAATCTCACAACTAACCCCCCAGTTACACCACACTCATTAATGCCACCTTCAACCTCCATTAATGCCTAGAGGAAGATGGAATAACATCTGCTAGAATTCTAACCACAAACTCCTTTGGCCATAAGTAGTGCTGCCAAGTTTCCAAAGCTCGAACCAATGCATTACCCTTTCATCATTGCTCATTATATCTTATTGGAAATCACCCCTTTTCATCATTGCTCATTATATCTTCTTGGAACTCAACCCTTTCATCATTGCTCATCTTACTTATGACTTTTGCCTTAACCCAGTGTGGGCGGTGATCATCTGGTCGGTTTTCTTGAGGAAAGTAACCGGCTCAAGTGGGCTTTACAAAGGGATTTATTTGTGTATGCTAGAAGAAATGAGGGCCTTTCATCACTTCAAATTAAATTGCTTAGTCCATAAAGCCTTTATACAAAATTTAGACAATGTTCCTATAGATAGTGTGCTTCTGCCCGTGAACCCCTACATATTCTACTGAATCAACTATTCTGTGCTTACCCCAATGTGGGGGATGGTTTTAGGTTTGGGGATATCTAAAAAGAGATCACTGATGGCTCTAGTGGGCTGAGCAAAGGATAGTGTTTATTTGGGATAAATAGAACAATGGCTCCTCATCATGTTGAGCACTCGACTGCCCATCGCTTAGCTAGGATATCATGTAAGTGTCGCCTCTTCAATAAAATTCAGACTTCTTTGTTGAGATTGCATTCCTCCTATCTCTCAGTCTCTCAAAGGTTTTAACCCCCTTTGAGTGGGTTGCCCATGCTATCCCATCCTTTAAGTCGAGTCATTACTGAATGGAAAAGAATCCTTAAAAGTAATATTCATCCACAAGAGTATGAGACAAAGGGGATAAACTAGAAACTATCCATTTTCATTTTTAAAACATGATTACATGTCATGCAATTTTTATTTAAAGAAGATATGCGAGAAAAAGAAAACAGAGAAATTTTGTGAAACCTCCCTTTTCTTGTAGACCTGCTGATAAGAGCCCCTAATAGGGTTTTGGGACTATGACCATCTCCTTGGTATTCCATTCGCCAGACGCATCCTCAAACAGCATAGGATAGATTGACAAAATCTTCTGCGACGCTTGGGGAACTGCCGAAGACGGTATTGCTGTTGATTTCCTCATCCATGATTGTATTGACGGTGTCATCGCGTTGCGGACTAGCAGGGACTGGTTTCACCTCCTTGATTTCGATGACCTTATCATCTATTAGATCTTGGATTTTATGTTTCAGAGATCGGCAACTTTCTGTGTTATGGTCTAGTCCGCCTGAGTGATATGCACACTTGAGTGTTGAGTTGAAAGAGGATGGTAGAGGTTTAGCCAGTGATGTAGCCGATATTGGGCGCAGGTATCCAGCTTTCAGCAAATTATTGTAAGCATCTATTTGGGTGCCGGCCAACTGGGTAAAGGGTCGATTCCGCCTTCTTGCTCTTTTAGGTCTAGTATACGATGACGCATAAACTAACTCAAAAGTAGGTACCCTAGGTGAAGCAAGTGCAGACGGTTGTAAGGGTAGAGGGTCGGAGGCTGTGGTAGTAATTCCTGCCAGGTTCGCTGCTTGGGATTCGCTGAGACTTTGCACCTTCCGTTTCAAGGTATGACAACTTTCGATGTTTTGACCTTTAGGTTCAAGCACTTTATCAAGAATAGGCTTTGGAGGTACCATGACCAGGCGCCCGGATTCACAAAGTTGCCGATAAGCTGCATCTCCAGAGCATTCAGGTGGGGTGAAGCTTTGACTTTCCTTTTTTACCTTCTCTTGTGACAGAGTATGCCATCTTCAATCTGTGTCTGATCCGCATTCTGTGAGGGGTTGGTAGGAGTTTGAGGGTGGAGTACTGTGGCAACATGGAGTTGAGGTTGTGGCGGGGGAATGATCTTCTAGCAAGAGGTTAACTTTTCTTCTTTTTTCACATTGGTCATTTCTGCGCGAGATAGAAGGATCATGGTCTCCAGTTTCATCATCCTTTTTCTGAGTTCCATTTGTTCTTCGAATATTCGGGTCTGCCCCTGCCTGAGTGGTCGATTGGGTGGCACTGAGGTTACGGGCATTGTTGAAGTGGGCTCTCTAGACACCATTGCCTGCATCAGCTTAAACATTTCATCTATTTTGCTTTTCATCTCATTAATCTCCTTGCGAATGACAGGGGAGGTCTCATCGAGATTGGCTGCCATTAGTAGAGTTCTTTGTAGGGTAGTGATGGGGCTTCTAGGTGGACATTGTTCTTTCTTGGGAGCAATGTTGACTTTTACGGTAAGATTTCTGTAAAATATATATAAAAAAGGAAGAAACAAAAAGACAAAAACAAAAATCGTAAGTCAGTTTTTGGTTTTTAGAGAGCTTTATGCAATGCATGTCCTAGGGGTGCCCCTGCTTGAGAGGGAGATTAAGCATGATGTATTGGCTCACTTTTGGAGATAGGGGGTTTGCCCCTGTATGCAAGTACCTTACCGTTGTGTAGGAATTTTCAGCCATCCATGCATTCATTCATAAAAGTAAAGAAGTACATTAAATTTTGGGTTTAAGATACAAAAGAACTGAAATATATTTTAATAGAGAGAAGGGAAACATTTTCCTTTGGACTTCCACCTATCTACTTTTACAAAGGAAAACCCTAAACTACTCTTGAGTCTTCGGATTCGCCTTCCTTGGATTTGATGTCGAGGAGGTTGCTGGGAGACCTTGCTGATTGGTTGCCCCTTATCTTCTTGGCAACCCTATCTCCGTGAGCATAGAGGGATTGGAGCCCCTCTTATGGAATGAATTGAGATGCATGCAATGAGTCCTTAGGGTTACACGAAAACCCTTAGGGTTTTGGGTAGGTTTAATGCAAGGGAGAGTGACCTTGGTGTCACTCTCAACGGGTAGATCATATGCATGAGAATGCAGTGACTTGAGTTACTTGGTACTCTTGTCTTGACATGGGATATTGATGCATGAACATGGGTATGCAAAGAGTATAAAGAGAGAGAATGCAATAGTAAGGTAAATGTGTATGCATGAGCAGTTAGACAGGCATTATAACAGTATGAATACAGTCAATATAACAGTAGGAATAGACAGGTATAAATGAAAGTAAGAGCAGCCGCCCTTTCCTCTGTGGTTTTGAAAATGGTACTCGTGTCTTAAATCTGGCAAAGGTTCGGCTATGCATGGTGTCTACATGAGTATGAGGCTGAGGGTTGACTAATGCGTCCTAAAAAGGCTCGATCCCCGGATCTTCAAACCTAGGCCCACTCCCCGAGGTGGTGCCATGATCGGTTGGTGATCTGACCGGGGGAACCATCAAAAGGCCGTAGGTGAAGAAACTGACACAGCATCTTGCCCACAACCAATATACCGTTCCCCCTTTCTAACTAGAAAGGACATATCAGGGTAATAATGCAAGTATGTAGAATGCAAGTGCACATGCAGTGTGTGTGTGTGATTTTTAAAAGTGGAGGAAAGAGACCAACAACTCCAATTCATCCTGTTCATTACATTCATGCACAGCAGTTAATAAAACTTAAGCAAAAAGCGCACCTACAAAACGAAGATGCAAGTGTTAGTATGTGGATGACAAACATAATACAAGATAATATGAATAAACGCATATTTTTTGAAAACAATTTTAAAAATTTAGTTCTGAAAATTTAAAGTGAATAAGATTGAACCAAGTTAATTGAAGACTCCACATGGGTGAAGGGTAAAGAGACATGACTACGACCTAAGCCTCTAAGTGTTCCCAGCGGAGTCGCAAGCTGTCGCGCCCAGATTTTTCTCATTCGAGGAATATTCACACAAGTGTGAAAAATGTTGTACTCTCTCGTTAGAACTCACCCTCCTACAAGAATGAGTACGACTAAGTTTGAATTGAAAAAATTGATTTGAATAAAGGGTTTTTTGAAAAAGTTTAGAGTCGCCACCTAACTTGATTAAGGTGAGTTAGGTCACCTAAAAACTAAGAATAATCCGAATACTACACTTAGGGTTTTTGGAAAACGATTTTAAAAATATCACCTCAAGAGAGGGCCTTTTGGAAAACAGATTGTTTGGCAACCTTTGGAAAATATTTAGCCCTTTTTGAAAAATAACTCCGTTTTGGTCTATGAAAACAGTAATCTAGATTCAGAGGTTGGTTACGTGTAGGGAAGAAGCACTAAGCCATCGCCCTACCCCGCCCTTTCGGTACCTACATGTCAATCTACCATAGATTCACCTATGGGAGTCTTTAACTAACTAATGGTTCAATTCTATTCATTTCGAAAAACAACGTTTAGAAAAATATGATGCATGATATGCAAGTGCAAGAAAGGAGACTTGATTTGGAAATAGATTTGGAAAAGGATTTGAAAAGAAATTGATTTGATTTAAAAAGAGATTTGGAAATATAGATTTGAAATTAGAATTGAAAAGAGATTTGAAAAGAGTTATGGAATTGGAAACTTGAAAAATGTTATGGAATTGGTGATCGAAAAGAAATTGTAAAAATAGAAATTGAAAGATGTTAAGGAATTTGAGATTTGAAGAAGGTTGTGACCGCACCCATGAGGGTTGCCTACGTATCCTTTTGGAGGAATCAGGTCAGTCGTAGTTCGAACCGAAGTTCGATTGAAAATAGAAGGTTGGATTGGAAGAAAGAGATTGAATTGAAAATTGGATTTGATTTGAAATTAGAAGAAGAGATTAAAAATTGAAATTAAGAAGATTGGACTTATTTTGGAAAGATTGAGGTTTAAGAAACCTAGACTTAGGAAAGATGAGGTTTAGGAAAGACTTGAGAGCTAGAAAGATTTGACTCGAACGTTGGACTTGGAAGATTTGGAAAGATAAGATTTTAGGAAATGTTCGAATTAGGAAAGTTTCGAATTAGAAAAGCTTCATTTTTGGAAAGTTTTGAATTAGAAAAGTTTCATTTTAGAAAGTTTTCAAATTTGGAAAGTTCCCGAATTAGGAAAGTTTTGAAAATTGGAATGTTTAGAAAACAAGGAAGTTTTGAAAATAAGAAAGTTTTGAGTTTAGAAGGTTTTGAAATTTGGAAGGATTTGAAATTTAGAAAGTTTAGAGTTTTAAAAGATCTTGAGATTAGGAAAGTTTTGAGTTTTAGAAAGATTTGAAAACTTAGGTTTGGAGAGTTAAGATTTAGAAAGGGGTAGAATTAAGAAAGATTTGACTTTTAAAATCTTAGGAAAGATTTTTATGTTCAAATTTTGAAAACTTAAGGTTTAGTAAAGGAGAAGTTTAAAAAGGAGTTAAATTAGGAAAGATTTGGATTTGGAAGGGATTGGATCTTGCTTTTAAAAGAAAAAGTTTGATTTTGTTTCCAAAAACGGATGATTGAATCTAGTTTCCTAAACGGGAAGATTGGATTTGGTTTCCTAAAGGAAAGATGAAATTTGGCAAGAATTTGGAAAGGGAGGTTTTAGAAACCCTAGATTTGGAAGGCTATAGTTTTGACGTAGAAAGGAAGTTTTGGAAATGTATATCGTTTGAATGTGAAAACAAGAGGTTTTAGAAATCTAGGTTTTAAAGCAAGTTTGAAAACCATGTTTTTAGAAAGAAAATTAGGGTTTTCTAATTGTGAGTCCTAGGGCTTGACTTGGGCACTAAGGAAAGAGTTTTTGGAAAGTGCGTTTTTAGAAACGAGTTTTTGGAAAGAAATCGTAGAGAGGAGTTTTCTAAAAGGAAGATTTTGGAACGAGAGTTTTGTAGAAAGATTTTTGGAAGGGGATTGTTGGAGAGAGTTTTTAGTAAAGTGAATTTAGGGAGTGTTTTTTAGAAAGTGGATTTTGGGGAGAGGATTTTGGAAAGGAGTTGAAAAAGGGAGTTTTGAAAAATAGATTTTTGGAAGAAATTTTTGAAAACAACTTTGGAAAGGAAAGTTTTCGGAAAGTATGTTGAAAAGGAGATTTTTAGGAAGAGATTTGAAACGAAAGTTTTTTTGGAAAATATGAAAACGTCTCACTTTTCTAAAGCGATTCTAACCATAAGAATGCTAGAACTACTTTAAGAAAGTGGTTTTGAAAACGACAAGGGTTGAAAATATAGACCACGTTGGTCACTTTGAATGTAACACTTTCCTAAAGCAATCCTAGCTATGGAAAGGCTAGAACCACCCTAGGATTGTGATTTTGAAAACATGTTTTGAAAAAGGAGATTTTGATACAATTTTGAAAACAAGTTTGAAAACGATTTTGAAAACGACTTTTAGAAGATGCAAGGCCATGATATGCATAATGCAAATTTGGGGTCGTGAATATACAAGGCTAAGGCTTCACCACATAATCAAGGGGCCGAATCCACGTGGTTTCCGGTTAGACTACAAGAAGCCCCCGACACGGTGACTCTCCAATAGCCCAATCCTACACATGGACCGGGAATCCCCTTGTTTCAAACATGCAAACAAAGGGGGGAAAGAGAAGGGGGATTAAAATAGAGAAAACCCAAGTGGGTTAGGAGAGAGAAGAGAGAGGGGGGAAGTGCGGAAAGAAAGTCTATCGTATGTTTTCTTTATTTTGCCCGCCTTTCTTGTCTTCAGTGTTCGGTCTTCGTCTTGATCTTCGTCTTCAATCTTCAAGAGTTGTCTTCAAATTTTAGATTGCAGCTCTTCAAGTCTTCAAAGGATAGTTGAAGGCTAGTGTATGAGTGTATAGAAGGCTAGGGTTTAATGTATGGTGGCTAGGGTTTAGAAAACCTAAAAAGTTAGGGTTTAGAGAGTGCACGAGCTCTATATATCAAAATATATGATTTTTAGACTGAGTTTGCGGACCTCTTTCACGTTGGAAGAGACTCTGTATTTATAGAGGTTGGCATACACTGGCGCCTGTTGCAGTGGCGTCGGGCCAAACTTTACACTGGCATCACTCCTAGTGGCGCCAGGACATTTTTTGGCTTGGGAAATATTTAAGGTCGGCAAGTAACGTATCTTTGACTAGATTTGGGCGCCTATACTAGTGACTACCATGCAATTTTTAGCCTAGCTTCACTAGAAGTGACTTCGGAAAGTCCGGGAATGATTTAAGGGACTGGGAATGGCCCGGAAGGCTGGAAAAGAGCACGAACACTTAGAATAATGTCCCAGAGGTATTTGACTTTGAAAATAAGGAAAGGATGTGTCGGAAAGGTTGACCGGGCCTTTAGGGGCAAAACGGTCAAGCAGATCGGGAAGCTGCCGGGACAGACTCGGACTGTCCCAGAAGAAGAGTCAAGATTTGGAAACAATATTTAGAATGTTTCCAAAGGTTGTCGGTTTGATTCTTAGAGCCGGTGTGGTCGGAAAAGGAGACCGGCCCACCAGGGGCAAAACGGTTATTTTGTACCAGGTTTGCCGGAACTAACTCGGATTGATCCGGAAAGGTAAATGGAGGTTGAGAATACTATAAGAAGTAATCTCAGAAGGTTATCGGTTCGATACCCAGTGGCGGTGTGGTTGGAAAAGGCATCCGACCCTCTAGTGGCAAAACGGTCATTTTGCACCGGGTTTGCCAGAGCTGACTCGAAATGATCCGAAAAGATAGAGGAGGTCGGGAATACTATAAGAAGTATTCTTAGGAGGTTACCGGTTTGATACACAGAGCTAGTGTAGTCGAAAAAGGTGACCGGCCCTCCAGGGGCAAAACAGTCATTTTGTACTGGGTTTGCCGGAACTGACTTAGAATGATCCGAAAAGGTAGAGGAAGGTTGAGAATACTATAAGAAGTAATCTCAAAAGGTTACCGGTTTGATACCTAGAGCCGGTGTGGTTCCCGGGGTGTTTGGATGCCTAGGGGCAAAATGGTCATCTTGACTAGAAAGTCTCAGAAAAGCAATGGGCAGTATAGTCATTCTTCACCAAAGTGGGCTAGCAGACACTAGTGTTGACCTGTTTCCGCCTCATGGGCAGTATGGTCATTTTTAAGTGTTTCCGCCGCTCTGACGGCGGTCGTCATGACACAGGGGTTTGTTGGCAATTCCCTATATCGACCTGTTTACGAGTATTTTCGTTACTCGAACGGTTGTGATGTTTGCGAGTATTTCCGCTACTCGGACCGTCTTGAGGAATAAACTGTCTCGAGAGAGGGATTGGAAAGGGACTTATCGTCTCCAAAAAGACGTGCCTGATTTGGAACCGTCTCAAGGAATAAACTGTCTGGAGAGAGGGATTGGGAAAGGGACTTACCATCTTCAAAAAGACGTGCCTGATTTGGAACCGTCTCGAGGAATAAATTGTCTCGAGAGAGGGATTGGGAAGGGGACTTACAGTCTTTGAAAAGACGTGCCTGATTTGGAACCGTCTTGAGGAATAAACTGTCTCAAGAGAGGGATTGGAAAAGGGACTTACCGTCTTTGAAAAGACATGCCTGATTTGGAACCGTCTCGAGGAATAAACTATCTCGAGAGAGGGATTGGAGTTGGAGTTAGAAAGAACAATGCCTCTAAGGGCATTTTGGTCATTTTGCCTCTATTTGGGCCTGGTGGGCCCGCGAAGCGATGGACAATGGGATTTGGACTTAGAAAGTTAGTTTCGGTTGGAATATGCCCACAATGACTTGAACACAAGTTTGGACGGAGTGTAGATTGCCGAGCGGTCAAAAATGAGGTGCTTACACCCCCCCACTATTTTGGGTCAAAAAATTTATCCAGAAACTCTCCCCTTCTTTTCCAAACAGCTCTCAGAGCCCTCTTTTCTCTCTTAAAGTCCTGCCGACCAAGCCCTAGCTTGAGGCTTCGAAGCCTCAACCTTTGAGCTCCACCGAAGGTCCGCCTCACTGCCCGGAAGCTCCCGAAGTCTTCTCAAGTCTAAGGCCTGAGCCTCTATAAAAATAAAAAAAAAAAGAAGAAACAAGACAAGGTAAATCCTTCATTTACTTTTCGTACTCTCCCACTCTCTTTTCTCCCTCCAAACCCACTTGGGTTTTTCTCTTTTTTAATCCCCTATCTCTAAACCCCCATTTCTTGCATACTTGGAACAACAGAATGTTAAGTCCATGTTGAGAGTGAACAAGAGAAGATTACCGGTCGAGACTCTCTTCTTGGCCCTTACTTGCTTCACAGCATGGCCTTAGGGCCCTCTTGCAATGTGGTGATATCTAACCTTGTATGTTTCATACCGTTATTATTGTCAACTTACATTTGCATTCTTGTCATCCTTATTTCTAAAGAACCAATTTCAAAGTTATTTTCTAAAAACCACAATTCTAGGTTGATCCTAACCCTTTCATGGTTAGGGTTTCCCTAGAGAAGTGTGACATTTGAAATGGCTTCTAATAGCCTATATTATTTTCTTTTCAAAAAAACATAATCTCGGAATGATCTTAGCCATTTCATGATTAGGGTTGTCTCAAGAAAGGTATGACATTCAAAATGACCTGAAAGATCTTCATTTTTGGCTTTATGCCTTTATTGTTTTTTAAAAGCCACAAGTCTAAAACAATTCTAGATTTTCAATGGCTAGAATGGCTTTAGGTAAAATGTGAGATTCATTTGGATGTCTAGAATCTAAGTTAGGATTTCGAGCCCTAAAACATGTTTTGAAAAAACTCGATTTTTGAACTATTTACAAAACTCTCATTTGTCAAACCATAGAAATCCAATCCTACAAAAATCATATTTTTGCCAACTTAAAAACTTTCCTTTTTAAGCCAAAATTATACCTTTTTCAAACCCTCAAAATCCTTAACTTTCAAATCAATCAAAATTTCCCTTTTTCCAAACTTTCCTTTTTGAAATCAATCAAATTAAAATATTCTATTTCAAATCCCTCAAATCACATCTTTTTCAAACCTTTCAAATTTAAAATCCTAAATTTATTCCTCCCATTTTGGTAACAATCCAAACTTACCTTTTTCAAGCAAATCAAATCTTTTTGAAAGAGGAAACAAAATGTTTCCAAATCTTTTCAAATCTTTTCGAAAGAAAACAAATCAAATCAAGTCTTCTGGAAAAGGAAACATTTCAAAAATCAAATCTTCCTTAAAAGGAAACATTTTCAAAATTCAATCTTTCTAAATCAAGCAAACATTTCCAAATTCAATCTTCCTGAAAAGGAAACATTTTTCAAAATCCAATCTTCCTGAAAAGGAAATACTTTCAAACTCAAACTTTCTTGAAAACAAAACTTTCTAAAAATGAAAACTTTTAGAAATAGAAACCATTTCAAAATGTCAACTCTTTTGGACTCTTATCCGAATTATGGCTGACTTGATCTTCTTTAAGGACGTACATAGGCAACCCTTATGGGGTGCGGTCATAACCCTTTTCAAATTTTCAATTCCACAACCCTTTTCAAATTTCCAATTCCACAACTCTTTCCAAATTTCCAATTCCATAACCATTTTTCAAACTCAACTCCATCTTTCGAACTCTTCTACAAACTTTGCTTTCAAAAGTTTTCTAAGTGGATAGCATTAAACATAGGTAACCGATGAGTCATAGTTAGGTGGGTAAAAGGTGAATAGACATATAGGTACTGCAAGGGTGGGGTAGGATGATAGTTTTAGGACATCTTCCCTACACGTAACCAACCCCCAGACTTAAGAATTTCTCTTCAAAGGCCAAATCCGGAGTCAATTTTCAAAAGGGCTTTGTAACATTTTTAGTGTTGTCAAACAACCCTACCTTCTCAAACCCTCTCATGAGGATGTTTTTCAAAAATACTTTCCAAAACCTAAGTTTAACCCTTGGGTGTTACTTGGTGTCGATGACCTAGCACATGTTTAAATATGTTAGGTGGCGACTCCAAAGACCTTTTCAAAAAGCACTAATCAATTCCATTCAAACCCTATCGCATTCGTCTTTCTAGAAGGATGAGTTCTAACGAGAGAGCACCGTAACTTTTTCCCGAGCCAAGAGGGCTTGTTGTCCGAAAATGGGGCGCGATAAGACGGGCCATCAATTTCCCCAAAGGAGTATCATTCCGCCAGATGGAGTGCCATTCAAGAAGAATCAATTTCCCTAGAGTATCATCCCACCAGGCGAGGCATCAATTTTCCTAGAGGAGTATCCTCCTACCAGACGGAGCATCAATTTTCCTAGAAGAGTATTATTCTACCAAACCGAGCGCCGATTCCAGAAGAATCAATTTTTCCAAAGGAGTATAATTCTGCTAGACAGAACGCCAGACATTAACCATCGACTAGAGGTATTTATTCTTTGTATTCCAACTCTTTCAAATATCTCCAATCCCCTTATGGTCAATATGGGACTCTTACTTTATCATTTTCAGTCTTTGACAAGCAAAGACAGAAAAAGAGGGGAAGCTGTATGTTAGCACTCAATTTTGGCCATTAAGCGATCTTTGGCCCAACCAGAAGCACCTCCAAATTAACACAACCATACTCAAGCCCAAACTGGTTTCCTAGATCCAATCTAACCTATCAACCATTTTGCGGGCCCACGGGGTCCACTAGAGGCAAAATGACCAAAATGCCCCTCGTGCATTAGTTAGTCCAATCCAGACCGGCATGTATTCTATCAGACGATAAGTCCATTCAAATCCAAAATCAAATCCATTTGTCCCATCATTTGAGAAAGTTGATCCTTCGTTAACAGTAAGACCATTCAATCTAGTGCAACACGATCACCAAGAAGGTTTATTCTCCGGATTGGTAAAGCCCCTTTCACACTCATCTTCAGAAAGTACCTAAGTCCCCGAGATGGAAGAAAGGTTTACTTCTGGTGCCTGCGAGCCTGTCAATATAGAATGTCCACTAATCCAGCACATTCATTGAGAAAGCACAAACCCCTCAAGAACATAAGACCATCTAAGTCCGGCACGTTCTTTGAGAAAACAAAAATCCCTCAAGAATTGAAGGCCATCCCAGTCCAGCACGACCTTCGAGAAAGCTTATCCCTTGAGGCAGTAAGACCCTTTCAAGCCTGTCCATTGAGAAAGTACCAATTCCTCATACAGAAGTCCAGTCTAGATCCAGACCGGTCAACACTGATGCCCGCTAGCCTGTCCTAGTGAAAAATTACCATTTTACCCCCAGAAGGCCCGTAATATTACCTAAGAAAGTATAAAGTCCTTGGAATGGTAAGACCACCTTCCAAAGCCATCCCTAGATGATTCGACATGTCTAGTGCCATCTAGTCAACCCTGGTCCTTTCTCGAAGGTTCCCGGGTCAAAATAATCACTTTGCCCTTGGGCATTTAGATGCCCTAAGAAATCACACTGGCTCTGGGTATCAAACCGGCCACACCTTAGTCAACTCTGGTCAACCCCAGTCAACCCCAGTCAACTCCGGTCAACCCGATCAATCTTTGTCAATCTTAGAACTCCTGGGATGAGGTGACCACCATTCGGTCACTTTCTTTAACCATACTGGCTCTGGGAATCAAACTGGCAACCTCCGAGACACTTTTCAGAGTTTTCCCTTCTATTTCTAGCCAGGCCCCACTGTCTAGCACCTTTCTTTTTCGAACCAGAACCTCCTTGCTCCATTTCAAGTGAAACATGACCTTTTTTTTAGCTTGCATCGCCCCCTTGAATCAGTTACGAATCGACTAACCCCGTATCTAGCCTTTTTTGAAGCTAACAATAAATGCCCCTACATCACTCATAGTAGCACATGGCTAAACTCAAAGCGTGCGCCACTAAGAGTGGTGCACAACCCCCTTGAATTTGCACTATAAATACAGACCTTCCCTCTCTCTGTTTTGTGTGAAAAAAATTCTCTAGAAACTCTCCCCCTCTATTCCAAACAGCTCCTAGAGCCTTCTCTCTCTCTCTCTCTCTCTCTCTCTCTCTCTCTCTCTCTCTCTCTCTCTCTCAGTCCCACCGGCCAAGTCCGAGTATGAACTCCCAAAGCCCTAGCTTCCAAGCTCCACGGAAGGTCCGCCTCGCTGCCTGAAAGCTCCCAAAACCTTCCCAAGTCAAAGGCCCGAGCCTCCACCAAAGAAAGAAGCTACGAGACAAGGTAATCCTCATTTTATTGTTCCGTACTCCCCCACTATCTCTTCTCCCTCTGAACCCATGTGGGTTATTCTCTTTTTTAATCTCCTATCTCTAAACCCCCTTTTCTTGTTTGCTTGAAAGCAAGAGGATGTTAAGTCCATGTCGAGAGTGAACAAGGGGATATTACTGATCAGGACTTTCTTCTTGGCCCTCACTTGCTTCACGACATGGCCTTAGCGCCCTCTTGCAATATGGTGATACCTAAACCTTGTATGTTTCATGCCGTTACTATCATCAAATTGCATTTGCATTCATTTCATTCCTCTACCATTTAAAACCATTTTCTAAAGTAGTTTTCTTAGAACAAAAATTCTAGGCGGATCCTAACCCTTTACGGTTAGGGTTTTCCTAGAAAAGTGTGGCATTTCAAATGGCTTCCGTTAGCCTACATTTCTTTCTTTTCAAAAACCCATTCTCAGAATGATCCTAGTCTTTTCATGATTAGGTTGTTTCGAGAAATGTGTGGCATTCAAAATGACCTGAAAAGGTCTACATTTTTGGCTTTGTGCCTTTATTATTTTTAAAGCCACAAGCCTAAAGCGATTCTAGCCTTTCAATGGCTCGAATGGCTTTAGGCAAAGTGTGATATTCATTTGGATGTTTAAAATCCAAGTTAGGATTTCGGGCCCTAAAACATGTTTTCAAAAGACTCGGTTTTCAAACCATTTCCAAAACTCATATCTGTTAAACCCTAGAAGTCCAATCCTAGGAAACCTTCATTTTTAAGCCAAAATCCTACCATTTTCGAACTCTCAAACTCTTCAATTTCCAAACCAATCGAAACTTCCTTTTTCCAACTTTCTTTTTCAATCAAATTAAAACCTTCCATTTCAAATCCCTCAAATCGCTCCTTTTTCAAAACCTTCTAAGTTTAAACCTAATTTAACTCCTTCCATTTTGGAAGCAATCCAAACTTGCCTTTTTCAAAATCAAATCTTTTCGAAACAAATCGAATTTTCTCAAATCTCATTCTTTTTGGAAAGGAAACATTTCAAAATAAAATCAAATCTTCCTAAAAGGGAAACATTACAAAACTCAAATCTTCCTAAAAAGGAAACATTTCCAAAACCTAATCTTTTCCAATCAACTCAAATCTTTTCATATCAAATCAAATCTTTTCAAATCTCATCTTCCTGAAAAGGAAACATTTCAAAAATCAAATCAAACCTTCTTGAAAAAGGAACCATTTTTAAGTCAAATCTTTCTAAAAAGAAAACATTTTGAAAGTCCAATCTTCCTAAAAAGGTGATACTTTCAAACTCAAACTTTCCTGAAAATGAAACTTTCTAGAAATAGGAACCCATTTCAAAATTTCAACTCTTTTGGACTCTTGTCTGAACTATGATTGACTTAATTCTCTTTAAGGAGGTATGTAGGCAACCCTTCATTGGGTGCGGTCACAACTCTTTTCAAATTCCCAATTCCGTAACCTTTTTCCAATCTTAATTCTTTCTTCCATACTCTATTTCAAAATTTGTTTCTCAAAAGTTTTTTAATTGGATAGCATTAAACATAGGTAATCGGTGAGTCGTAGTTAGGTGAGTAAAAGGTGATTAGACATATAGGTACCGTAAGGGTGGGGTTGGGTGATAGTCTTAGGATATTTTTCCACACGTAACCAACCCCCAGACTTAAGAATTTTTATTTTAAAGACCAAAATCAGAGTCAATTTTCAAAAGGGCTTTCCAACGTTTTTAGGGTTGTCAAGCAACCTTACATTTTAAAACTCTCTCATGTGGACGTTTTTCAAAAACAATACCCTTTCCAAAATCTAAGTTTAACCCTCGGGTTTTACTTTATGTAGATGACCTAGCACATCTTTAAATGTGTTAGGTGGCGACTCCAAAAATCTTTTCAAAAAACCCTAATCAATTCCACTTCAAATATTCAAACCCTACCGCATTCGTCCTTCTAGGAGGACGAGTTCTAATGAGAGAGTACTACACCAAATTCCCACCCCTGGGCCAAGGAAGAGAAAGCAGGGCCCGGCGTCCAAAAACGGGGCACAACAGCTTGGCGACTCTGCTGGGGACAATTAGAGGGTTAGGCCTATGTCATGTCTAGTCACCTTTTGCTTACCTTAAGTTTGTCGGTTACCTTATTTAGTTATATCCACTTTCTCAACTTTTCAAAATTCTAAATTTTTTAAAATGGTCTTTGTTTTGCAAAAAGTCAAACATTGCAACCATTTTATGCTCTTGCATTGTTCATGCATTATACTTTATTTTGCATTTGAGTTCTTTGAAAAGTACTAACTCTGTGCATTTATTTTGTAGGTGGACCCTTGTTCACAATTTAATTTATGCTTGTAAACGGCCATGTACGCTATGTATGGGAGTTGTTGGGCTCTCTCCTCCAATTTCTAAAATCACACAAACACTTGCATATGCATCGTCATCGAATATTGTCTGTGGTTACTACCTTCTAGTTAGAAGGGGGAATAGTACATTGACTATTGGTAGTAGGCAAATGTGTCACCTAACCAACGGTCTTTAGATAGTTCCCCTGCTCGGAGCATCAACCTATAATGACACCACCCTAGGGAGTGGGCCTAGGTCTGAAGATCTGGGAGCCAAGCCTTTTAGGAAGCATTAGTAGCCCTCAACCTTATATTCATATAGCACCCATGCATAGCCGAACCTCTGCCCGAGTTAAGGCACGTGTTTTTCAAAAACCAAGGAGGAAAAAGCGACTGTTGTTTAATTTCCTTATTCCCCTTGTTATTATGCTTACTTACATAAATGCCTTGTTATCAATATCTTGTCATTCATGTTGTTAAACTGCCCATGCATATATAATCATCCCAAGGCAAAAGTTCTAAAATAACTCAAGTCACTTGCACTCTATGTATATGATCAACCTCCAAGAGAATGGCCCACTGCCCAATATCAAATCATAAGCCTACCCAATTCCTAAGGGTTCCAAACCCGAAGGGTCATGGCATGCATCTAAGAATTATCTCATAAGAGGGGCCCAAATCCCTCTCGCTCATGGAGATAAGGTTGCCACAAGACAATGGGCAACTTAGAGACAAGGTCATTCAATAACCTCCCAATATCAACAGGGCGAAACCGGAGACTTGCAAAGTAGTCTAGGTTGATAGGCGGAAAGTCCCATGGAAAATGTTCCCTTCCCCCAATCTATGTAATTTCGGCTTTTTATCTCAAAAGAAATAAAGTTTCTCTTTCTATTTTCCTTGAATGAATGGTTGTGTGGAATGAATGTTATAGGCACAGTAAGGTATTTGCATACTGCGGCAAACCCCTTATCTCCAAAAAGTGAGTCAAATGCATTATGTTTATTCTCCCTCTCAAGTAGGAGCACCCCTAAGACATACATTGCATAAAAACTTTCAAATCAAGATAGAAGTTATCTTGTGTTTCTTGTCTTCTATCCTCTCCCCTTATCTCCAAATACCAAGAAAATTGAGTGTAGAAGCAAGACAAGAAGGGGGTATTCTAAACCGTCAATTTACTATTATCATGATGCTTATATATTTATTTTCATTATGCTCATGCATCCATATCTATTCCAAGACAAGAGTTCCAAGAAACTTAAGTCATTGCATTCTCATGCATTTAATCAACCGTAGAGAGAAAGGAGCGATCCAATCTTATGTTAATCAAACCTACCAAAACTCATAAGGGTTCCTCAACCCTAAAGATTCATGGCATGCATAGAACCATGTCTCGAGAGGGGCCTAAATCCATCTCTGCCTATGGAGGCAGGATTGCCCAAACAAAGAAACATCAACCGGGCCATGCCGAAGAGGTATTGCATTACATATAGGGGCAAAACCCCATCTCCAAAATGGACCTGGCATTATGCCTAGATTCCCTTAAAGAAGGGACCTTCATAGGACATGCATCCATAAAACTTCCAACTCCACATGCTAACTATCTTTTGTTTTTGTTTTTCTTTTTCCAAGTCAAAGAGTATAATTGAACTCATGGAACCCATCTAGTATTCTGTCTAATTCAAACTCATGCTAGGATAAGCCTGGTTATTGGAAGAGGCCGAACTTACATTAAGGAGTAAAAAGAACTAACCATCCATCAACAGTACATTGCCTCTAAGCAACTACCTTCGTGCCATGTTGCGACAATTACCATCCATGCAGAATAAGACTTCATCGTTAGCAAAGTTCTGTCAGACTCGTGCATTACTATATTAGAATCTCCTAACTTCCAAATGTATACCAAACACCACATAAGTTCTATCAATCCGCTCTCCGTCATTTGGTTATACACCTGGTGAATGAAGTGCCCAAAAGGTTGACACAATGCTAAAACCCTATTAGGGGTTCTCACCAAAAGGCCCACAAGAAAAGGGAGATTTCTATAAAATTTGTCTATTTTCTTTCTATTGTTCTATTTCTTACATATTTTATTTAAATAAACATTGCATGACATGCAATCATGATTCGAAATGAGAAAAAAATATCTTTCAATTTATCCGCTTTGTCTCATACTCGTGGAGGATTATTGATTTTAGGGATTCTTCCCCATTTTGTAATGACTCAACTTGAATGATGGGATAGCATGGGCAACCCATTCAACAGGGGTTAAAACCTTCTAGAGAGAAAGAGATAGTAAGAGAGAGGAGGAAGACAGACTTAACAAAGAAGTGCAAAGTTTATTGAAGAGGCTTCACTTGAGTGATATCCTGGCTAAGTCTTCAAAATGATGAGAAGCCATCGTTCTATTTATCCAAAAAGAAATAAGCATTATCCTTTGCTCAGCCCATGAGAGCCGTAAGTGATTTCTATTTAGATTTCTCCAAACCAAGAACCATCCCCCACAATGGGGTAAGCACAGAGTAATTGATTTGGTAAAATATATAGGGGTTTATTGGCAAAAACGCACCATCTCTAGGAACATTGTCTAAATTTTGTATAAAGGCTTTATGGACTAAGCAATTCAATTTGAAATAATGAGAGGCCCTCAATTCTGCTACCACACACAAAGAGAAAAAAAATCCTTTTGCAAAGCCCATTTGAATCTATTACATTTCTTAATAAAATCAATCAGATGATCACCACCCACACTGGGTTATGGTAAAAGTCATGAGTATGAACTAATGTGCAATGATGAAAATGGTGATTTCCAAGAAGATATGGTTTCAACGGTGTCTCCAAGTAAGGGGGTTGATGTGTTTGTGGTGGTCTTCAAAAGAAGATATTATCATCCAAAAGTAGAATAAAAAAGTTGGCATATCTAAAAGTCAACTTGAGAACAAATTTCTTGATGAAAAATCCTAATCAAAAGGGAGAGAATGGTTTGGAAGAACAACAAGAGTATGAAGGAAAGAAGAAAAAAGGGAATGAAAGTTAAATTGCCAAAGGTGATCATTGGTCTTTCGAAACACCACAAGTGATAATGTTTGAGCATTTATACCTTTTCATTCATAAACCCCTTAACCTAGCCTACGTTACGGTCCAAATCAAAGTTCTCTCTGAACAAAGAAAATTGCTTAGTCCAAATAAGCCTAAAACAATAACAAGACTAGTTAAAAAAAAAAAAAAAACAAAACAAAACAAAAAGAGGGGAAGGATGGTAGGGGCAACTTCATGCCCGAAAGTGTGCATAGATGATTTTGGTTTAAACAACCCACTAAAAGAAAATCTCTGAGCGTAAATATTGTAAGCACCCCATTTTTGCCCGCTTAGAAATCTCCGATCCGTCCAAACTTGTATTCAAATCAACTTAGACATATTCAAGTTCAAATTAACTTTTCAAAATCAATTCAATCAATTCATCGCTTCGCGCACCCATTGGGCCTAATAAAGGCATTGCTCGGTCCAATTCCAAGTGGCACGCCTTCTTAGAGACAGTAAGTCTTTGTTTTAATTCCAAATTCTAATCCAGTTCTAGTTCAAATAAAATTCGACATGCCTTTCAAGAAAGTTGATCCGTCAAACAGTAAATCCCTCCTGTTCAACATGTTTTTTGAGAAAACTCTTCGGAATGGTTAGTCCCTTCAAACCTGTCGACCGGGACAAAACCCGAGTCCCCGAGATAGTAAAACACTCTACCTTTGGCACCTGCTAGCCCGCCAATGAAAGTTGATTACTTAGACGATAAGTCCACCTAGCAGCTTCTTGAGATTAGGCAATCTCCGAAATGAATGCGAACCATCAGAGTGGCAGAAACACTCGTAAACAGGTTGACATTGGGAATTGCCAACAAACCCCGTATGTCATGCAACCAAACTCGCTTCTTGGCCGTGACATGTTTACCAAAGGACGAGTTACCTTTGAAAACCAACTCGTCACAGACTATCAGAGTAACGGAAACACTCAAAACTCAGGTCAACACTAGTGCTTGCTAGCCCACTCTAATGAAAAATGAACAAACTGCCAATTGGGCCTTTTTTGGCACGCTTTTTGAGAAATTACCTAAGTCCTCAGAGCGGAAAGTTTACCCTTCCAAGATCGTCCCAAAGATGATCCGACATGTTCAAATGCCTTCTAGTCGATTCCGAACTAATTCCAAGACCATTCGGTTAAAATAACCTTTTGCCCTTAGGCATCTGGGTACTTTCGAGAACCACACCAACTTTGGGTATCAAATCGGTAATCTCCTGAGAATGCTTCTTATAGCATTCCCGACCTTTCACTACCTTTTTGAATCATTCCAAGTCAATTTCGGCAAACCCAGTGTAAACTGACCGTTTTGCCCCTGGTAGGCTGTCACCTTTTCCAACCACACCGGCTCTGGGTATCAAATCGACACTCCTTTGGAATACTCTGGATAGTGTTTCCAACCTTCAAGTTCTCTTATGAGTTATTCCAAGTCCATTCTGGTGATTTTTCAGTCTAGTTTACTGTTTTGTCCTTAATAGCTCAATTGACAATTTCGACCTTATTTTTTAAGTTCGTTACTCCTGGGACACTATTTTAGGGGTTTCTACCCATTTATGGCCTTCCAGACCATTCCTGACCTTTCAGAACATTCCCAAACCTTCCGGAGTCACTCCTAGTGGAGCCAAGGCAAAATTGCATGGTAGTCACTTATACAGGCAACCAAATCTTTTGCCTTGCATATCAAGGCTTGAAAGATACACTACTTGCCGACCTTAAGACTTTCCTAAGTGGGTGGCGCCACTAGCAATGGCGCCAAGCCAAAAATTGGCCTAAGTGGCGCCAGAATGAATTTTAGCCTGGCACCATTACAACAGGCACCAAGTCAATATTTTGTCTATAAATACAAAGCCTCCCCCTGCGTGAAAAGGGTCAGCAATCTAGCTCCAGAAACACTGTCTCTCGATATACAGACTTCGAACTCTCTCCAAACCCTAGCTCTCTTAGGCCTCTTCAAACCATAGCCCCTATACACTTTAATCCTAGCATACATACACTCCAAGCCGGCCATTGAAGACTGAACGTGCTACAATCTCAAAGCTATCGAAGATCAAGGTGAAGTAAAGCAAATAAAGCAAACAAATCAATGAAGACACAAGGTAGGTTTGCTATTTACGTTTATGCAATTCCCCCTTCTCTCTTCTCTCTCCTAACCCACTTAGGTTTTCTTCTAATTTAATCCCCTATTTTCTTCCCCCATTTCTTGCATGCTTGGAACAAGGGAATTCCTGATTCATGCGTAGGAAGAATGGTTGAAAGTCACCATGTCAGCAGCTTTCTTCTAATTCAACCTTAGACTATGTGAATTTGGCCCCCTTGATTATGTGGTGAAGCCTAAACCTTGCATGTTCATGACCCTATTGCATTATGCATATCATATTCATGCATCGCTTCAAAATTGTTTTCGAAAATTGCATCAAAATCTCTTTCAAAACTTGCATTAAAAATCACCTCTTTCAAACTTGTTTTCAAAATCGCAATCTTAAGATGATTCTAACCACTCCATGGTTAGGTTTGTTTTAGGAAAGTGTTATGTAAGTTTTGGGTATAAATCCTAAATTGATTTTGTCAAAGTCACGATCCTAAGATGATTCTAGCCATTCCATGGTTAGGGTCGCTTTAGAAAAGTGTTATATTTAAAGTAACTATATGATCCATATTTTCAATTCCTCGTTGCTTTCAAAGTCACAATTCTATAATGGTTCTAATCTTCTTATGGTTAGAATCGTTTTAGGAAAGTGAGATATTTTTAGAGACTTGCAAAAGTTCACATTGAAGTTCTCTTTCCAAAATCTCTTTACAAATCCACTTTCTAAAACTTCTTTTCAAATGCATTTCCTAAAAACTCTTTCCAAAAATTTCCTTTCTAAAAACTCACTTTTCAAAATTATACTTTCCAAAATCTCTTTTTCTTGAGGTCCAAGTTAAGCCCTAGAATTCATGATTAGAAAAACCCTAATTCTTTTCTAAAAAATCATCACTTCCTATTTTGCCTCCAATCATAGGTTTTCAAAACTTCCTCTTTGCATCCAAACCATAGATTTTCAAAATTCTATTTTCTACATCAAACTCTTAGGTTTCCTAAATCTCTTTTTCATGTCAAATCATATTTTCCAAATCTCATCCCTTCCAATTTCCAAGGCAAATCTAATCTCCCACTTAGGAAACCAAATCCAATCTTTCGTTTTTTAAAACAAAATCAAATTATCTCTTTTGGGAACAAAATCTAATCTTTTATTTTAGGAAATAGAAATCAAATCTTTCCTAATTTCAAATATTTCTTAACCTAAACCTTTCTTCTCATCCTTTCCAAAACTTAAATTTTCAAACCTTTCCTAATTTTAAACTATCAAACTTTTTCTAACTTCAAACTTTCCAATCTTTCTAAAGTCGAGCCTTTCGTAATTTCTAATTCTAGATCTTTTTTAAATCAAACGTTCTAAATTCAAATCTTTCCAAAATCAACTCTTTCTTAAAAAGAACGCATTCTTGATTCAAAACTTTCCTAATTTGAAAACTTTCCAAAATTCAAATCTTTCCAAATTCAAAACTTTCCTAAAAACTTTCTTAAAATGAAACTGTCCTAATTTGGCACTTTCCTAAAACGGGACTTTCTCGTTTCAAAACTTTCCTAATTCAAAGATTTCCAAATCCAATCTTTCTTAAACCTTAAGTTTTCTAAACTCTTCCAAATCAAATAATCAAGCATTTTCAAATCAAGTCAAATCTTTTTTCGAATCTTAATTTCAACTTTCCTAATTCGAATCTTCCCTAATTCGAACACTTACTAAATTCAACTTTCTAATATCAAACTTTTCAAATCTAAATCAAACCTTCATAATTCAACTATATCTTCCAACCCTGGGAGGCATAATCCTAGTTCAACCCTAACCTTGAAGTTAGGAAGTTTCAACTCTTTTCCAAAATTCTTTTCTAAACCAAGATGGTTTTCCAATTTCAAACTTCAAAATGTTTTCAAAACTCAACTTTATCTTTCCAAATCTAATCCAAGTTTTGTTTCAAAGATCAAAACCCCTTTTTCAAGTCTAAGTTCAATTTTAAATCAAAACTCGATTTCCAATATTCTATTTAGAGTTCAAGTCAAACTCATTTTCAAATTAAACTCTTTTCGAATCAAATCTTTCCAAATCAAACTTTTCAAAAGGTCTACTTTCAATCAGACTCTTGTCTGAACTACAACTAACTTGATTCCCAAAAAGGGATATGTAGGCAACCCTCATGGATGAGGTTATAAGTTTTCTTAAGTTTCCAATTTCACAACCTTTTTGAAATTTTCAATTCCATGATCTATTTCAAGTTTCTAATTCTAAAATCTATTTTTAAATCTCCATCTATTTCAAGTTTCCAATTTCTAAAACCTTCTTTCAAAATTGAATCGTTCTTTTCAAAATCAAATCTATCGTTTCAAATCTATTTCTAAAATCAAATCAAGTCTTTTCAAATCTACTTCCAAACTCGAATCAAATTCTTGCACTTACATATCATGCATCATGTCAAACTTATTTCTAAAAGTTCTTTCCTAAAATGGATAGTTTTTGACATTTAGTAATCAAAGATTTCAAATGAGCGAACCTAGGTTGAATAGACATATAGGTACTGCAAGGGCAGTGTAGGGTGATGGCTTAGTGCGTCTACCCTACATTTAACCAACCTTCGAACCCAGATCACTGTTTTCAAAGACCAAAATGGAGTTATTTTCAAAGGTTGCCAAACAACCTGTTTTCTTAAAAACCCTTTCTTGAGGAAGTTTTCAAAACCTTTTCAAAAACCTCATGTGTAATCGTCAAATTATGCTTAGTTTTAGGTGACCTAACTTACCTTAATCAAGTTAGGTGGTAACTCTAAACCTTTCTCCAAAAGCCCTTATTCAAAACCAATTTTCAATTCAAACATAATAGCACTCGTCCTTATAGGAGGATGAGTTTTAACGAGAGAGTATTGCATTTTTTCCACTTGTGCGAATTTTTCTCGTGTGCAAAAAATCAGGGCACTACAGGTAGCGACTCCACTGATGATGCTTAAAGGGTTAGGTCATTATTATCTCTCTCTACCCTCACCCATTTGGAGTCTTTGATTAATTTGTCCAATTCTATCCACTTCAAACTTTCAAAATCAAGCTTTTCCAAGTTTTCAAAAACATGTCATAGCATGCATTCAATTCATTTATCTTGTATTAAGTTTGTCATTTCAAAGTACTGACTTTTACATATTTACTTTTGTAGGTGGACCTTTGTTCACATTTGTTTCATGTTATATTAATTGCTATGTATGTCATGAATGTATGGAATGGACAGGATGGATAGGAGTTGTTGGGCCCTTTCCTTTGCTTTTCAAAATTTCATACATATAATGCACGTGCACAAGCATTTGCATACTTGCATTCTTACTTGAAATGTCCCTTCTAGTTAGAATGAGGAACAGTATATTAGTTGTGGACAAGATACTGTGTCAATTTCTTCACCTACGGCCTCTTGATGGTTCCCCCGCTCGGATCATCAATCAATAATGGCACCACCTCGGGGATTGGGCATAGGTTTGATGATCTAGGAATTGAGCCTTCTTTGGAAGCATTAGTAAACCCTCAACCTCATGCTTAATAGACACCATGTATAGCCAAACGTCTACCAAATTTAAGACACGCACGCTGTTTTCAAATCCATGGAGGAAAGGGCGATTGCTTTACTTTCCTTTAAACTTGGCTATTCTTATTGTAATAATGCTTGTTTTCTTGTTATTATAATGCCTAACTAACTGCTCATGCATCCATGTTTACTTTACAAATGCATTTTCTCTCTCTCTTTACTCTATGCATCCATGTTCATGCATTCAATATTTCATGTTAAGACAAGAGTTTTAAAGTAACTCAAGTCACTACATCTTCATGCATATGATAAACCTAAAAAGACTGATACCAAGTTCATTCTTCCTTGCATTAAACATACCAATATCCTAATGGTTCCCATGTAACCCTAAGGACACATTACATGCATTTCAAGTCATTCCATAAAAGAGGCCCCAATCCCTGTATGCTCACGAAGATAGGGTTGCCAAGAAGATAAGGGACAATCAAACAAGGTCTCTCAATGACCTCCTCAACATCAAGCTTAAAGAAGGAAAATCTGAAGAATCAAGAGTAGTTTAAGATCTCCCATGTAAAGTAGATAGGTGGAAATCTTAAGGAAAGTGTTCCCGCTCCCCCTATTACAATGTATTTCAATTTCGTTGTATTTAAACTCTAAGGTTCAAGGTACTTCCTTATTTATGAATGAATGTATGAATGAATGTTTCCACTTGACGGTAAGGTACTTGCATACAGGGGCAAAACCCCTATCACCCAAAAGTGAGCCAAAACCATCATATTTAGTCTCTCTCTCAAATAGGGACACCTAGGGCATGTATTGCATAGAGCTCTCCAAAAACCAAAAACTAACTTGCA
Organism: Euryodendron excelsum; assembly: GCA_033060915.1. Lineage (NCBI taxonomy): Eukaryota > Viridiplantae > Streptophyta > Magnoliopsida > Ericales > Pentaphylacaceae > Euryodendron > Euryodendron excelsum. Next base: position 28,947,431 of record CM065387.1, read on the forward strand.
GTTAGTGTCATTGTTTTTCTTCTTCTTTCTTTTTCATTTACAGAGATCACACTATAACGAGTCAACATTGCTCTCAAGAAAGGTTAACATCCACCTAGAGATCCCATTATCACTCGACAAAGAGCATCACTTATGACTGCCAACTCTAAAGAATCATCCCAAGTCTCTCGAGAGGAGGTTAACGAAATGAGGACCAAGATTGATGAAATGTTCAAGATCATTCAAACCATGGCCTTGAAAGACGTTATTGCAATCCCATTGTCGTCCATGACTTCTTCCAAAGACCTTGAACCCGCTAACCCAAGGATCATGCTTCAATTTCATAATGTTGGAAAGAACAAAAAAGATGCCAAGGGGACTGATACTGAAGAAGAAGAAACCAAACTGCTCTCGCCTATTATGAAAAGAACTCCCCTAGACCCTTTAAGTTTGAAAATCCAAGGGTTGGAGGACTCACTACTAGGCATTCGTGGCCATGATTCCTTTAGACTTGCATCTTATGATGAGTGATATTTTTCCCGGACCATCTGAAACCTGCCAAGTTCAAAATGCCTAACTTTCAGAAGTATAACGGCATTGGTAACCCTATTGCTCATCTTCGCCCATAGACTGGAGCATTGAGTGGTTATGAGAACGATCTGAAGCTCCTCATGCAATTGTTTCAACACAGTCTCACTGGTCTACTTTAAAATGGTTCACCCACCTAGACCTAAGAAAGATCACTGTCACGCCCAGATTTTTTGCACTTGAGGATTACACACATAAGCGGAAAAAATACTGTACTCTCTCGTTAGAACTCACCCTCCTAGAAGAATGAGTACGACTAGGTTTGAATTGAAAATTGATTTGAATAAAGGGCTTTTGGAAAACAATTTGCAGTCACTACCTAACTTTATTAAGGTGAGTTAGGTCACCTAAAAACTAAGCACAATCCGAGGACTACACTTAGGGTTTTTGGAAAAGGTTTTTGAAAATACTTCCTCAAGAGAGGGTTTTTAAAAAAATAGGTTGTTTGGCAATCTTTAGAAAAATGTAAGCCCTTTTTGAAAAATAACTCCGTTTGGTATTTGAAAATAGTGATCTAAGTTCGAAAGTTGATTATGTGTAGGGAAAACGCACTAAGCCATCACTCTACCCCGCCCTTGCGATACCTACATGTATATTCACCCTAGATTCACTCATTAGAGTCTTCGATTAATATGTGTCCAAAACTATCCATTTTAGAAAAAGAATTTTTAAAAGAATGATTCATGATATATGAGTGCAAGAAAAGAGAATTTGAAAATAGATTTGGAAATAAATTTGAAAAGAAGGATTAAAGTTTGAAATTGGAAAGAAAGTTTTAGAAATTGAAATTAAAGATTTGAAAATAGATTTTTAGAATTGAAAATTTGGAAATAGATTATGAAATTGGAAACTTGAAGAGAATTGTGGAATTGGAGATTTGAAAGAAGTTATAACCGCACTCATGGGGGTTGCCTATGTATCCTTTTTGAGGAATCAGGTCAGTCGTAGTTCGGACAAGATTTCGATAGAAAATAGAAGGTTTTGATTTGGAAAAGAGTTGGAGTTGAACTTAGAATAAAATATTGGAATTTGGAATTGAAAAGATTGGACTTTGATTTGGAATGATAGAACTTAGAAGAAGGACTTGGATTTGTTTTGGAAAGATTGAGATTTTGGAAACCTAGACTTAAGAAAGATAGGATTTAGGAAGGACTTAAGACTCAAGAAAGATTTGACTTGACTTGGACTTGGACTTGGAAAATTAAGGAAAGATTGGATTTAGGAAATGTTCGAATTAGGAAAGTTTCAAAATAGGAAAGTTCAGTTTTGGAAAAGTTTCAATTTAGGAAAGATTTCGAATTAAGAAAGTTTCATTTTAAGAAAAAGTTTTTGAATTAGGAAAGTTTTTATTTTAAGAAAGGTTTGGAAATAGGAAAAGTTTCGTTTTAGGGAAGTTTCGAATTTGGGAAGAATTAAAATTGGAAAGTCTAGTTTTAGAAAAGATTTCGAATTGGGAAAGTTTTAGAATAGAAAAGGTATCGAAATTGGAAAGTTTTGAAATAGGAAAGTTTTGAATTAAGAAAGTTTTAACTTAACAAGGTTTCGAATTTAGGATGTTTAGAATTTGGAAAGATTTGAAATTTAGAAAGTTTAGAATTTTAGAAAGATTCAAAATTTGAGTTTTAGCAATACTTGAAATTAGGAAGAGTTTAAGTTTAAGAAAGATTAGAAGATTTAGATTTGGAAAGTTGAGATTTGGAAATGGATGAAATTAGGAAAGGTTGAATTAAGAAGATTAAGAAGCTTAAAGTTTAAGGAAAGATTTGAAAGTTTAGGTTTTGAAAACTTAAAGTTTAGGAAGTATGAGATTAGGAAGAATTGGAATTAGGAAATATTTGGATTTTATTTCTAAGAAAAAGATGATTTGATTTTGTTTTCAAAAACGGAGGATTGGATCTAGTTTTCTAAATGGGAAGATTGGATTTGACATGGAATTGGAAAATGAAGTTTTGAAATTCTAGATTTGGAAGTCTATAGTTTTGGTGTAGAAAATAGATTTTGGAAACTTATGATTTAGATGTAAAAAAGGAGATTTTGGAAACCTAAGTTTTGAGGCAAGATTGGAAATCATGTTTTAAGAAAGGAAATTAAGGTTTCCTAATTGTTAGCTCTAGGGCTTGACTTGGGCTGTAAGGAAAGAGATTTTGGAAAGCAGAATTTTTTGGAAAGAAAAGGTTTTTGGTAAAAAAATCTTAGAGAGAGTTTTTGGAAAGGAATTTTTAGAAAGAGTTTTTAGGAAAAAGTTCTTTAGGAAAGAGTCTTTAGGAAAGAGATTTTTGGAAATGAGATTGAAGAGAGTTTTTAAAAGGTATATTGGAAAAGAGATTTTTAGAATGAGAGATTTAAAAAGAGAGTTTTTAGAAAGTATGTTGGAAAAGAGATTTTTAGAATGAGAGATTTGAAAAGAGAGTTTAGAAAGTCCATAAAAATATCTCACTTTCCTAAAACTATTCTAACCATAAGAAGGCTAGAACCATTCTAAGAAAGTAATTTTGAAAACAATAAGAATTTGAAAATATGGACTATATTGGTCACTTTAAATGTAACACTTTCTTAAAGCAACCCTAACCATAAAAAGGCTAGAATCACCCTAGGATTGTGATTTTGAAAATAAGTTTTGAAGAAAAAAATTTAATGCTAGTTTTGAAAACAAGTTAGAAAACAAATTTTGGAGGAATCCAAGATCATGATATGCACAATGCAAGTTGAGGTCGTGAACATACAAGGTTAAAGGCTTCACCACATAATCAAGGGGGCCGAACCCACGTGGTCTCCGATTAGACCTAGAGAAAGCCCCCGACACAGTGACTCTCAGTAGCCTAATCCTACACATGGACCGGGAAGCCGCTTGTTTCAAGCATGCAAGAAAAGGGGGGAAGAAGATGGGGGATTAAAATAGAAGAAAACCCAAGTGGGTTTGGAGAGAGAAGAGAGAGGGGGAAGATGCGTAAATATAAAAAGAAAGCCTACCTTGCGTCTTCGTTTACTTACTTTGTTTGCTTGCTTTACTTCGGTCCGCACTTTGCTTTGCGTCAATCTTCAAGGGCTTGTCTTGATCTTGGGGAGTTTCGGGTTACAGCATTTCAAGTCTTCAATGGAGGCTTTGGAGTCTAGTGTATGAGCGTGTGTGAGTCTATGTAAGCTAGGGTTTGCGTATGGAGGCTAGGGTTTGGAAAACCTAAAGAAGACTAGGGTTTAAGGAGGCTACAAGCTCTGTATATCAAAGAGGAGAGTTTTTAGACTGAGTTTGCGGACCCTTTTCACGCTAGAAAAGGCTTTGTATTTTTAGATAGAGGAATGACCTAGTGCTTATTGTAGTGGTGCCAGGCCAAAATTTGGCTTGGCGCCACTGCTAGTGGCACCAGCCAATTAGGAAATGTTTAAGATCGGCAAGCAACATATCTTCAGAAGATTTGGGCACCTATACTAGTAACTATCATGCAATTTTTAGCATAGCTTCACTAGGAGTGACTCCGGAAGGTCTAAGAATGATTTGAAAGGGTCAGGAATGGCCCGGAAGGCCGGAAAGGAACAGGAACCCTTATAATAGGGTCTCGAGGATAACAGACTTGAAAAATGATGACATGATTTATTGGGAAGGTTAACCGGGCCATTAGGGGCAAAACGGTCAATCAGGTTGGAAAACTGTCGGGATGAACTTGGAATGTCCCAAAAGAAGACTTGAGGTTTGGGAACATTACTTGGAATGTCCCAAGAGGTTACCGATTTGATACCCAGAGCCAGTGTGGTTAGAAAATAAAAACGGCCTACCAGGGATAAAACGGTCATTTTGCACCGAATTTGCCAAAACTAACTTGGAAAGATCTAAAAAGATAATGGAAGGTTGAGAATACTATAAGAAACATTCTCGAGAGACCACTGGTTTGATACCCAGAGCTGGTGTGGTTCTCAGGGCACTCGGATGCCTAGGGGCAAAATGGTCATCTACACCGAAATGTCTCAGAATTGGCCCGAAGCTAACTAGAAGGCACCTAACCATGCCGGATTATCTTTAAGACAATCTTGGAAGGGTGGACTTACCGTTCTGAGGACTTAGGTACTGTCTCGGGAAACGTGCTAGAAAATGGCCCTAGGGGCAGTTTGGTCATTTTTCACCGAAGTGGGCTAGCAGGCACTAGTGTTAACTTGGGTTTTGAGTGTTTTCATCACTCTGACGGTGGTCCCGTGACATAGGAGTTTGTTGGCTATTCCCAATGTTGACTTGTTTACTAGTGTTTCTGCCACTTTGACAGTTGCGATGTTTACAAGTATTTTCGTTACTCTAACGAGTCACGATCATTCCAGAGACTGTCTAATCTTTGGATGCTGCTCAGTGGACTTAGCGCCTGAGAAATTAACTTTCTTAGAAGGTGTGTTAAAATGGACATTGCTTCATTGGCAGCTAGCAGGTACCAAAGGTGAACTGTTCTACCATTTCGGGAAATTGGGGTCTCGTATCGGTCGACTGGTTTGAAGGGACTTACCATTCCAAAGAGATTCTTTGAAAACGTGCCGGACAAGATGGACTTATGGTCTCGAGGAATCAAGTTTCTTGAGGGACGTGCTGGATTTAATTGGAATTGGAATTGGATTGAAAAAAGAGGCTTACCACCTTCGAGAAGATGTGGCCATTGGAATTGGACTGAACAATGCCCCTAAGGGCATTTTGGTCATTTTGCCTCTATTTGGGCCCAAAGGGCCTGCAAAGGAATTGATTGATGAGATTAGACTTAGAAAATTGAGTTGACGCAGAATATGTCCATATTGACTTGAATACAAGTCTGGACGATCTGGAGACTGCAGAGCGGGCAAAAATGGGGTGCTTACAGTTGCCCCTCTTTTTCTGTCTTTGCTCAACGCAGACAAAAAACAATACGGTAAGGGTCCCATGTTGACCGTGAGGCAATCGAAGGGACAGACTTTGGAAATTTTTGAAAGTGAGAGCTTGAAAATGGATATTGGGCCCAAATGGCCTTTGAAAATGAGTTTTGGCAGGAAAAAGGGCAAAACTGTGCAGAATTTGGAACTGGCGCCACTAGCAGTGGCAACTTTGGTAGAATTGGCTTGGCGGCACTAGTGGCACCAGGCCTGGGATAAAAAACCAAAAACATTTCTGGTTCGAACACTTGCTGGATTTGAAGGATTTTCGTAAAATTGAGAGGCATTGCGAGAAAACCAACTTGGACATTGAAGGAGGGCCTCTTAGGGTCCACGAGGGATTGCCGGAAGTAGACGCCGTACCAAAAAAGTCACCGAAAGAGAAGATTTTGCTGGAGAACTCTAAAAGGTGAGTTTTTAAGTTTACGTGGATTTTGATATGTAAAATTTCGTTTGAACCATGTGAATAGTGAAGATTGACATTTTGATATGTTTTGAACACTATGGTGAAGTTATTTTTGCATTTTGGTGCTTGTTTGAATGAGTTTCAGTGGTTTTACATGATTATGGGAAGGGGGTTTCTGCAGGAATTGGGGGTTTATCCATACAGCTTCGGGCATTGAGCTTTTAGGCTTAATTTTTATACCATGTACTTTAGAAAAATGTGTTTAACAACCGTGTGAAGTTTCATATTTTTTAAAAACTTCTTGAATATTTTATTTTTTGAAAAATAAAAAAAAGGAAAAATGGAGAAAATTGAGAAAGTGATGAAATTAATAGAGTTTAAAATTTAGAAAAATGTAGGAATATTTTAGAAAACCTTTGAAATGATTTTGAGAAATTTTAGGATAACTTTGAAAACCACTAATTTGTTGGAAAATAAAACAAGTCTTTTGAAAAATTTAAAAATTTAAAAAGTGTGTGCGGTTGTTGGTGCTATGTGATTGTGATGTTGTAGGTGCATGGTTTGTGTTATTGTGTTGATGTCATGGGTGTTAAACAAAATTCTACAAAATTTTTGGAAATCAGGAAAGAGTTGGAAAAGTTTTAGAATGAAATCTTTTTGAAGGAAAAAAACAGAAAACCCTTGAGATTTAGAAAATTCATTTTGACTCGAAGTTGAAAGATCAAAATGTGTAGGAAATTCATTTTGACTTATTACTTGAAATCTTTTTATTCTTTGTTTATTTTTTGTTTGTTTTTATTATTTATTCATTTTATTTTTCCTTCTGCTTTTATTTCTTATTTGCATATACCATATATTAAAACCTCTTACCTTGCCTTACCTTTTCAGGATGGTAGATGCGGGTGATAACGGTTCTAAGAGGAGATGCTGCTCTGGGAAGGCGGCTCAGACGGATTCTGTTAGTAGTTCCAGTCAATCCAAGGGTAGCCGACGATCTGCAGGATAGGCATCTTCTGGTCAGAGTGGCCAGGGGAGTAAACCACCAGTCGACCCCTTTCTTCCTGATGAGGCAGCTTTCGAGGATGAGATAGACGCCGAGGTTTCCCACTTTTGACTTTTAGGATAGGTGACGCTATTTTGAGTTGACTACGGGTTTGGTATGACGGGTATCCTCCAGATAAGCAAGACATTTTTTGTTGGTCGTTTGGTTGTATGGCCTCTCTCCTATTGGTGCAGCTTATTTTTGGTAGTGGTTTGCTTTTGGTCACCTAACTGGTCTCTCTTTCATTTTAGGGAATGTGAGGTTGCCCTTACTCCCTATGAGTATGGCTTCCTCTTAGGTCTTTGGGATGGTTTAGCTAATATTATGGGACCTACTTTTCTTGAGGATTGCATCACGATTGTCTATTCTCAGCTTGGGCTCCGTTGTGCGGTCCTTTCCTCGGGCCTCCTGTCCCAGTTTCCCTATATTCCGGTGGAGTTCTTATTCTCTCGTTTTGGGTTTGCGGCGGGCAGGCAAACTTATTCAGGGGATAGGCATACTTCTCAAGATTGGGCTATTTCTTGCCTGGTGGCCCTAGCTTTACTCCTTCTGAGTTTCTCAATATTTCATGGGAGGATGACTTGATTGACTGTCAGTTGTGTGTGCTACATTCTAGGATTTGTGTGGGGTACTCATATGCTCCTATGGTTATGGGAGAGACCTTCGTGAGCCTTACTGGACTATAACAGGCGATGGATGCTCATTGTCAAGGATGTGCTTCATTATTCTAGCTTTGGGCGATCGGACACTTATTCACTACTTCTGTTTCGAAGTCATTTGATTAGGGAGGTAGAGGGTGGGCCATTGCCCCATTCTCTATTTCTTGTCAGCCATGGAACTCTAAGCTTTCTGAGGTGTGTACCGGTGCTGGAGATGTTTGAGGGGTGGCCTTAGCTTCTTTTTGTGTTTTACATCGTTCCCTGTTTCCTATTTGAGAAATGGAGAAAGAAATACAGTTAGTTTTTTTTTTTTTTACAAAAACAATTTATTTATGCTAGTTCTAAAGTGCACAGATAAAGGGGTGAATGCATGGCATACTCTTTTTCTTCTTTATGAATGCCTATGGAATTAGATGCATGACCTATCATGTCTTACTTTTTATTTATATATATTTTTATTTTTTTATTTTTTATGAATGCATAGGTTCATACAGGAATGAAATTTATTGCATGTTATACTTTTTGGATGAATGCACATACAGGAATGAAATTGAATGCATGCCATGCTTTTTGATGAATGCATGAATAGACATAAGCTACACAGGAATTTAATGGATGTACAGGTTAGACATGCTATGAATGCACTAGTACTACATGTATATAGGCTATTTATAACAAACGTCCTAGGATTTCCTCAGGGCCCATACTCTCAGGATTCTGTTTCCTTTCCAGGATTCTACCATATTCAGTTTTGTCCTATTCATATCAAGGTGTGATAGCATTTGCACCATTCTCTAGGGGTCTTGACCTTTTGGTTTGCTATCCTATCTCTACTTTCTACAGGGTTTCTGTTTGGGTTTTTTTTTTACCTCACTTGGTTTTCTCTCTCAGATTTCCAAAATGCCACCGTGGCTAAAGCGATGACTCGCATGCCCTTTGCAGAGCGATAAACAACTAAGCCTCTAATCCGAGAAGACTTCTTTTAGGATCGTAATCTAGGCTGGATTTAGGGGTTGTAAGAAACGAAAGGATATTTAGGCTCAAAGATCTTTTTTTTTTTTAGTGGGTTGTTTAAACCAAAACCATCTGAGCACACCTCGGAGCATGAGATTGCCCTGGCGTTCCCTTCCAGTTCTCCTTTCTCATCCTACTTATCTTGGTATTGTTCAGGCTTATATGGACTAACCAATTTTCTTTGATCAGAGAGGACTTTAATTTGGACCGTAACGTAGGCTAGGTTAAAGGTTTTATGAATGAAAAGGATACGTAGGCTCAAATTTGATGTTGTTTCTAGTAGGGTTTAGATCCACACCATCCTCAGTTGGTCTTCCAGCGGGGTTTCATCCTCTAATATCCTCCTCTAGCTTCAGCAACACGTCTGGCTCATTTAGATTAAACAAACTTTTTTTTCAATCGGAGAGGACTTTAACAGGGTCGTAATGTAGGTCACGGTTTCAGATTTTTACAAGAAACGGTAAAGGACTGAACCTATTGCTTCTACTGGGCTTTATTGTTACCTAGGATCACCTTTGAATAACTATATACTCTTCAAGAAGTTCACCTTTCTTGTAGTTTGATCCTTGACCTTCTAACAGAGTTGCTTTTTTATTTATTTATTATTTATTTTTACTTGCCTCGCGGTAGCTTTCCTCTTTGCTTTTCTGTTTCTTCCCTTTCTTTTTGCTTTTTGCGAGTCGAACATTTCCGCAACTTCTTTCCCTCAAATTCTTTCCTTAGCATTTCAAATTAATCCATTGTGGGCGGTGATCTCTAGGTTGGGGTTTCTTTTTAGAGAAAAAGGTAACTGGCTCAACAGGGTTGACAAGTGTTGCTTTTACTGTATGAGAAATAAAATGAGGGCCTCTATTCATTTTGAACAAGATTGCTTGATCCATAGAGCCTTCACGTTACTTCAGCTTAATGGTTGATGACATTCTCTCCTAGATCTTCTACTGCCTGTCTGCCCTAGTATGGGAGGATGGTTTCGGATCGGGGTTGACAAAAAATATTTCGCTTTCTACGAGGAACTAGTGGGTCAAGCAAAGGGGATATTTTTGTGTATGGTAGTAGAATTGAGGGCCTCTAATAATTTCAAATTGAGGCACTTAGTCCATAAAGTCTTCGTACAAAATTTAGGCAATATTCCTAGGGTTGATGTGTTTCGGTTAGTAAACTCCTATATATTCTATCGAGTCAACTACTTTGTGCTTGCCCCAGTATAGGGGATGGTTATTGGTTTGGGGTTATCTGAAAAGAAATCATGTACGGCTCCAGTGGGCTGACAAAAGGATAGTGTTTATTTGGGATAAATAGAACAATGGCTCCTCATCATTTTGAGTACTCGGTTGCCTATCGCTTAGCCAGGATATCACGCAAGTGTCGTCTTTTTAATGAATTCCACACCTTTTTTTATGAGACTGTCTCCTTCCTATCTCTCTCTCTCTCTCTCTCTCTCTCTCTCTCTCTCTCTCTCTCTCTCTCTTTGTTTCTCAAAGGTCTTAAACCCCTTTGAATGGGTTGCCCATGCTAACCCATCCTTTAAGTCGAGTCATTTATCAAATGGAAAAGAATCCCTAAAAGTAATAATCATCCATAAGAGTATGAGATAAAGGGGGTAAACTATAAACTACCCTTTTTCATTTAAAAATATGATTACATGGCATGTAATATTTATTTAAAGAAGATGTGCGAGAAATAGAGAGAAGAAAAGAAGATAGATGAATTTTGTGAAAACCTCCCTTTTCTTGTGGACCTCTTGGTGAGAACCCTTAACAGGGTTTTGAAACTGTGCCAACTGCTTTGGTATTTCATTCCCTGGGTGTATCATTAAATGATGGAGGGGGAATTAATAGATCTTTTGCGGTGTTTGGCATACATTCGGAAGTTAAGAGATTCTTTTATAGCAATGCACGGGTCTGATAGGACTTTGCAAACGGTGAAGCCTCCTTTTGCATGGACGTGGTTGTCGCGGCATGGTGTGGAGGTAACGTCTTATTGACGAATGGCTAGTTCTTCTAGCTTTCTGATGTAGGTTTGACATTTTCTAACAACTAGGCTCATCCTTTTATGAATTTGAATTTGGTGGGGTACCAAAGGGATTCCATGAATTCAGTTATGCTCTCTGACCTGCAAAAAGAAAAAGAAAAATAGAATGTAGTCAACATGTAGAGTTAGAAGTTCTATGCGATGCAAGTCCTATGGAGGTCCCGTCTTTGAGGGAATCTAAGCATGATGACAAGTCCATTTTGGAGGTGGGGTTTTGCCTTTATTATGTAATACAATACCTCTTCGATGTGGGCAGGTAGATGTTTCCTTATTTGGGCAATCCTACCTCCATAGACTAAGAGAGATTTGGGCCTCTCTCAAGATATGGTTCTCTGCATGCCATGAATCCTTAGGGTTTAAGAACCCTTGGGAGTTTTGGTAGGTTCAATTAAAATGAGATTAGATTGCTCATTTCTCTCTACGGTTGATTAGATGCATGAGAATGAAATGACTTGAGTTTCTTGGAACTCTTGTCTTGGAATGGATATGGGTGCATGAGCATAAAAGAAATGAACATGTAAGCAATATGATGATAATAAGTGAGTGATTTAGAAAACCCCTTTCTTATCTTGCTTTTGTCAAGAAGAAAAGCGAGGTGTCTGCCATCTTACCCGTTAAACCACCTTAATACTGTCCACCACTTCAATCTCACCCTATCTTACCCATACCCACTATAAATATGTCTGCTCAAGCACCCAACGTTGGCCCTACTGGGGCATGACCTAATTTTAATAGGCCTGCCTAACACTTCCGTAACTTTAATGCCTTAGCTTGCACCCAAACTGAAGCCTACCATAACCTCCTAAAGAACAACATCCTAAAACCCAAACTGGCCCGTCCACTACCAAGTCCCTTACCCCCCAACTTTAATGGTGCCCTCACCTATAAGTGTCATTTGGGCAGCCAAGGGCATGACACCGAGAGTTGCTTTTCCCTCCAACATAAAATCCAAGACTTGATCGACAATAAAACCATTGATCTGTAACTAGTGAACCCTACTCCAACCCCCAATGTGACCACCAACCCTTTGCCGAACCACACAATTAATGTGATACTAGTGGAAATAGAAGACGAGGGAGATTTGGATGAGACCATGGTTAAGGATTACGAAGAGGATTGGGAGGCTGATGAAGAGAGTGACTGGGAGGATCTCCCACCATGCCCGATCTATCTCTATAACCCTAACGAGGTGTCCAATTCTTCTGACTGGCCAGTTGAGGAGCCAATGCTTATGGAGGAGGATTTTACTAAAAACATAGCTGTTGATGGATTGGGTGCTGAGTTTCTACACCCGAGGTATGCCGCAAGTAAACGTCACTTATTGGAAAACCCTTGGCCCATGACTAAGTTCAACTATGAAGACATGGGCTAGGAGCTAGAAAAGCCAAAGGCACAAAGCCATTCGAGTTGGAGGGAGGCGAGTTAGCCACCCTATTTACAGAAAAGCCTACCGCCAAGGACAACAAGGAGGTCAATGAAGCTGACAACTACACCGTCACTGCCAACATGCCCGGAGTTCTAGAAGAAGCTTTTGCCAGCCTTACCTTGGCTGGAAGCCACAACGATGGATGGAGTGTTGAAGACGTGGGCATCATCCCAAAGCCATACTAAAAAAAGAGTCCCGTCAAAAGTGTAAGTGTATAAGAGAGAAGTGTTTTCACCCACTTTCTTTCTATCCCTTTTATTTCACGTCTTTAATTTGATATTTGCATTTCCATATTGCTTAAAGAACTCTATACCTTTCATTAAAAGAATAAGATGATAGTCTTTTCGTTCATTATTGTTGTCTTATATTTCTCTTGTGAATGGTGAATATTTCCTACACGAGGGGCATGGTCTATCTTAATGGAGAACCTGACTTGAAGTGTATGATAGCATGAGTTAGCCACTGGCCGATTGATTAACTTTTCGAAAAGAGAGAGAATGAAGATGAGTGAGGAAACTACCCCAAAGGCAACACTTGCAAGACACTAAAACTAACCGATGTGTGGCCAGACTATCAAGATGAAGAGGAGCCATCTTTTATTTTCCTATATAAAAAAAATGTTTATATTCATTTTGCTTAGCCTACTAGTGCCTCACAAAAAGTGAAAGTTTCCTTGTCAACCCCGATCCAAGACCGTTCCCCCCACACTGGGGCAAATAGATAACTGAAGACTCCGCAAGGCATGTCATTCATCCTCTATCAGGTTGAAGCAACGTGAAGACTCTATGGATCAAGCAATCTAGTTCAAAATGAAAAGAGACCCTCATTTCATTTCCTATACAGTCAAAAGCAACGATTGTCAAACCTTTTGAGCCGATTATTATCTTTTTAAAAAAAACCCCGACCTAGGGATCACCGCCCACAATGGGTTAAATTGGAATGTTAAGAAAAAAATCTGAGAGAAAGAAGTTGCAGAAATGTTTGTCCCAAAAAAAAAAAAAGAGGAAAAAAGAAATGAAAGAAAAAGAAAAGAAAAGTAAAGAGAAAGAGTTGCCAAGTGACAAGAGGCCGAAAAAAAAAACATATATAAGAAAAGGCTAGAAAAGAATCATGTTTATCTTGAAAAGCATATAGAAAGGCCGAAAGAAAATAAAAGAGTCATTTTCATAACATCCTGAGGAGTATATAGTAAAGGCAAGAAGGAAAGTCCAAAGGTGATCCTAGGTAATAAAAAGAGCCTAATTGAAGCTATAGGTTCGAGGCTTTACCTTTTCTTGTTAAACCCCAAACCATGGCCTACATTACAACCCTATTAAAGTCCACTCTAATTGAAAAAGGATTGCTTAATCTAAATGAGCTAGACGTGTTGCCAAAGCTGAGGAAGAATATCAGAAAGGTAAAATCTGCCAGAAAAACAATCAAGGATGGTATGGATCTAAACCATGCTGAAAGCAACATCAAATTTGAGCCTGCATATCCCGTTATTTCGAAACCCCATAAGTTAGCCTACATTACGGTCCTAAAGCAAAGCCTCCTCAGATTAAAAGATTGGCTGCTCATCACTTTGCTAAAGGTCAAGTAAGTGGTTGCCCAAGCCTCGAGAGTTAAGAGTTCAAACCAAATGATCTCATACACTAACCCAAGATAGAAAATCGGAGTCGATCAAAAGGTTGAGAAAGGTACAAAATGCTATCATCCAATCAAGGTAAAGTCGAGTCAAAGGATAGACCAGACCCCTGTCAAGGAGTCACCATTTCAAGGATGTATAATTTGACAGTGCCTAATTCATTATATTAATTGTTGTGTCCCTAACATGTGTGTGTATTTCTATAAAAATTTCATCATGAGCTTCACGTATATAGGACGTAGCTCACTGTGGAAACAGAAGTCACCAAAGCAGTTTAATATCATCCCATGTAATAAATATATATCGTCATCACTAACCTTGTACATGCATCTATTCGTATACCTAGTTATAAATATCTCTACCTGTCCATGCATCAACATATACTTCTAACTATCTAAAATCATAAACATCCACTCCATGTAAAATTTACAAAAATAAACTGTCTAATAATTGAGACATGTTTAGGATAGAATACGGAAACATCTAAGCCAATTCCAAGGGGCACTCATCATAGATCAAAGTCGGTGTCCAGGTCAAGTCTTCGAAGCCTAGCTCTAGAGGAGGCAAATAACTACTAGAAGTACCAGTATCCTATAAGGAAGTAAAAATTGAAATTAGCAAGGCGAAGGGAATAACTAAGCAACGTCCAAACAAAGAAGGGAAAGAACAACGTACCCCGCCACCGCCCATCTGAGCCAACCGTGTCATCAAAAAAGCCACCTCCGCTTAGAAACGGTCCTTATCCATCTAGAACTGGTCCCTCTTAGTCTGGTACCGGTCCCTCTGGTCCCTCACAGTGGTAAACTCAACCTGGGGCATGTATCCTCCGTCTTAACGCCACAAATCCACCACCTCTTGGCCAATGGCGTACCCACCAACTACCACCTCAAACTGTGTAAAAACGCCTACATAATGGGCTCCAAAGTGTGCGGCATAATCAGTTTCTGGAGGAAGTAGAAAACCGGCATCGGGCTATCAGTCCTGATATAGAATGGGGACCCCCTCAACCAACGCTCCGAAACTCCCCGTGGAACTGGCACTAATGTTAATCTCCCAGATAAACTCCCAGGAATCATTGCTGAGAAAGGAAACTCTTGACAGAGACAACGGCACCAAGTACCTGACCGCCTTATAATGAACCGATCCAACAAATAGCCGCCACATCACATTCCTTGCCTCAATGAGCTCCAGGTTAGCTTGGATAGTCACAAAGTCAGTAATCTCTGACTGTTGGGCTCTTGGTCACGAGCCCACCTCAAAGCATGGGGATAAAGGTCATCCTTAATAACCTCAGGACGACGGACTGACAAGTACTTATAATTCCACTAGACAAGAAAAGGCCAGAAACCAGTCAAACTGCCCCAACGGGAGGAAGTCTATACCTGCATCGATCGAAGGAAGCAGCCAAAGGAAAAGGACCCCCAATCCAGCTCAGTCAAAGCCCCAAGATCAGCTACTATGCTCACCAACCAAAAAGGCATGAGCGACTTCTTGTTGTTGCAGAAGCAACTGAAGATGATATACAAAATAAGTCTCCACCTCATGATGTCACGCCGGGTAGGTAGTGGCTCAATAGTAAAGGTACAATCATCCCGACTAAGCTAAGAGACTAGGAAGGCAGAACGTTCAGGAGGAGGCAAGTCCAGCAAAATACACGCATCGGCTCTACTTTCTTACTGTAAGGTGATTCACCGACAGACAAAGGAAAGCCCCTTGATGATAGCCCAATCTAACGGAGTAGGTCCCAACTCGAAACCCACAAAATGGAAAGTTCCGATCTCGCCAAACCATCTCTCAATAAGCGCCAACACTAGGTGGTGGTTCAGGTGGTTAGCTTGAAGGCCCATGAATGCACCGAATCCAATCTCTAATAAAAGAATGCCTAGTATGAGGGGCCAACCTGCTGCATGGTCACAAATACCTGGTGAACAGCCCCTCTGAAGGATGTATGAACGCGTGGAGGAGGCAGGTGCAGTCCAGAATATACACTGGGATGATAAGCAAGATCCCCCAGTGGTGGAATATCTCGTATCTACAAGTCACCAAGATCTGCGTTCGTCTGCCGATGTTTGATGGACGCCCAACCATAACCTATCACCCAATCTCCAAGGCTTGGGGCCTCCACCTCCACATCCATCTCCTCCTTGAAGGCAGGCTTGACTGGTGGGAAGGGGTCGACTGGAGGTCTACTCCTATGTCCACTCTGGCTAAACGATGCTCAACCGGCAGACCGTTGACTACCTTTGGAGCGGTTGGAACTCCCAACAGAATCCGTCTGGGCCGCCTTCCCAGATCGGCGTCTCCTCTCAGAACCATTATAGCCTGTATCGGCCATCCTGAAAGTAAGTCAAGGTAAGAGATATTAATATACGGTATATGTAGTTCGAAAGATAAGCAATACAAGCAGGAAAAAAAATAATAATAACCAAAAGTAAAATATAAATAAAAATGAATGACACAATGGTCAATAGATGCTACTATAACCAAAGATTTCTTAAACTTGTCCATCCAAAAGGCCTCTTTCAAAATCAACTCTCAAAAAATTTTCTTGAACTTTTCCCTCCAAAAGTTCTTTTTCAAAATTAGTTCCCCAATGCTTTCCTAACATCGTCCCTCAAAAGTTTTCAAAAACTCTTTCCTCTAAAAATTCTTTTCCAAAATTAGCTTCCAAAAGCATTTTCTAATTCGTTCCTCCAAAAATTCATCTTTAAATCAAATTCTTTCCTACAGTCCTTTTCAAGATCAAATCCCAAATTTGTCAAACCTATCTCAAAGCTTTTCTAATCTTGTTTTCCAAAAGAGATTTCCATTTCGATCAAACTTCCAGATTTTCTAAAACTCTTCCTCAAAAAGATTTCCAAGGCTTCACTCAAAAATTCTTTTCTCCAAATTTTCGACCAATTCCAAAGTTTTCCGTCCCAAGTCTTTATCAATTTAAAAAATTTTCCTAAAGTCCAAAACCTATTTCCAAAGAGATTTTCAAAAGTTTTCCTCAAAAGTTTTATTTAAAATTCTATTTTCCAAAATTTTTCTAATTTTTCTTTCCAAAAGTTTTCTAAAAAAGATCCCCGAGTTTTTGGGGTCTTCTCTGCCAAAAAGGTCCCGCCCTCAAAGCTTTTATATTTTTTTTTCCTTCAAAAAGATTTTATGTCAAAAAAAATTTCTAACTTTTTTTCAAATTTTAAAAAATTTCGGCAGAGTTTCGCTTAAAAATAATCCCTACAATGCCCACAACACTAAAACCAAATACAAACCATGCACTTCACAGTATCACAATCACATAGCACTAACACACGTGCACATTTTCAAGATTTTTAAATTTTCAAAAGACATGTTCTATTTTTCAAAAATCCAATGGTTTGCAAAGTTCTCACAAAATCTCTTAAAACTATTTCAAATATTTTGTAGAATATTCCTATATTTTTCTAAATATTAAACTCTAATAATTCAACTCATTCCTTAATTTTCTCTATTTTTAAGCATTTTTCTGTTTTTCAATAAATAAAAAATTCATAAAGTTTTTAAAAAATCATGAAACTTCATGCAGCTGTCAAACACATTTTTCTAAGGCACATAGGATAAAAACCTAGCCAGAAAACTCAATATCCAAAGCTGTAAGGATAAACTCCAAATTCTTACAAAAACCTCCTTCACATAATTATGCAAAATTGCTCAAACTAAATCAAATAAGCATCAAAACATCAAAATAACATCACCAGAGGTTCAAAACATGCCAAAACATCAATTTTAACTATTCACACGACTAAAACGGAGTTTTTTTTACATGAAAATCAACATAAAACAAAAATCTTACCTCTTGAAATTCTCCAGTAAAATCTACTTCTCTAACGACATTTCTGGCGACCGTGACTACTTTCGGCAACTCCTCGGGGTTTCCAAAGATCACTCTTTCAGTGCTCAAGCCTCTCTCTTTACAGAACACTCGAAATAACTCTCCATTTTTCCAAAATCGCAAAATTTCCAACCAGAAGTTTGCTAGTTTTGTTCTCAGGCCTAGCGCCACTACTAGTGGTGCTAGGTTCCAATTCCAAGTAGCTTTGCCTTTTTTCCCGCTAAAACTCTATTTCTAATACCCCCTTAGGCCAAATATCCATGTTCAAACTCTAATTTCCAAAAAATATTTTCAAAGTCCGTCCCTCCGATTGCCTCGTGGTCAACATGGGACTCTCACTTTATTGTTTTCTGTCTTCGACAAGCAAAGACAGAAAAAAAGGGCAGCTATAAGCACCCCATTTTTGCCCGCTCAGCAATCTTCAGTCCATCTGAACTCGTATTCAAATAAACACAGACATATTCAAGTTCAAATTAATTTTTTAAACTCAATTTAATCAATCTATTGCTTCGTGGGCCTGTTGGGCTCAGTAGAGACATAATGACCAAAATGCCATTGTGGCATTGCTCGGTCCAATTCCAAGTGGCCGTCTTCTTGGAGACAGTAAGTCCCTATTTCAATTTCAAATTCTAATCAAGTTCCAATTTAAATCAAATCTGGCACATCTTCTGAGAAAGTTGATCCCTCAGGCAGTAAGTCCCTCCTATTCGGCACTTTTTTTGAGAAAACTCTTTAGAACGGTAAGTCCTTTCAAACATATCAACCAAGACGAAACCCAAGTACCCGAGATGGTAGAATGGTCCACCTTTGGCGCCTTCTAGCCTACTAATGAAGAATGTTTGTTATTCGGTACATTTTTTGAGAAAGTTGATTCCTCAGACGATAAGTCCACCTAGCAGCTTCCCGAGATCAGACAATCTTCGGAATGAACGCGAACCGTCAAAGTGACAGAAACACTCGTAAATATTACAACCATCAAAGTGGCGGAAACACTTGTAAACATGTCGACATTAGGAATTGCCAACAAACCCCCTATGTCACAGAACCGAACTCGCCTCTTGGCCGTCACACGTTTACTGAAGGACAAGATACCTTTGTAAACCAACTTGTGACAGACCGTCAGAGTGATGGAAACACTCAAAACCCAGGTTAACACTAGTGCCTGCTAGCCCACTCTGGTGAAAAATGACCAAACTGTCCCTTAGGCCTTTTTCGGCACGCTTCTCGAGAAGGTACTTAAGTCCTCATAGCTGTAAGTTTACCCTTCGAAGATCGTCCCAAAGACGATCTGGCATGTTCACGGGCCTTCTAGTCAATTCTGGACTAATTCTGGGACCATTCGGTCAAAATGACCATTTTGCACCTGAGCATCCGGATACCTTAAAAAACCACACCAGCTCTGGGTATCAAACCGAAAACCTCTCAAGAATGCTTCTTATAGCATTCTTAACCTTCTACTACCTTTCCGGATCATTGCGAGTCAATTCTGGCAAACCTAATGCAAAATGACTATTTTGCTCTTAGTGGGCCGGTCGCCTTTTCCAAGTACACCAGCTCTAGGTATCACACCGGCACTCCCTTGGAACACTCTGGATAGTGTTTTCAACTTTTAAGTCCTCTTATGAGTTATTCCAAGTCCATTTTGGTGATTTTACAGTCTAGTTGACCGTTTTGCCCCTAATAGCTTGATCGACAATTCTGACCTTGTTTTTCAAGTCTGTTACCCCTAGGATACTATTTTTGGGGTTTCTATCCATTTTCGGCCTTCCGAATCATTCCCGGCCTTCCGAAACATTCTAGGACCTTCTGAAGTCACTCCTAGTGGAGCCAAGCCAAAAATTGCATGATAGTCACTAATACAAGCACCCAAATCTTTTGCCTTGCGTATCAAGGCTTGAAAGATACGTTGCTTGCTGAGCTTAAGACTTTCCTAGGTGACTGGTGCCACTGCAAGCCAAAAATTGGCCTGGCGCTACTAGGAGTGGTGCTAGAAGGAATTTTAGCCTTGCGCCATGCGGATTCGGCCCCCTTGATTATGTGGTGAAGTATAAACCTTGTATGTTCACGTCTCTATTGCATCATGCAAGTCATATTCATGCATCTTTTCAAAATTGTTTTCAAAACTTGCATCAAAATCTCTTTCAAAACTTGCATTAAAAATCACCTCTTTCAAACTAGTTTTCAAAATCACTATCTTAAGATGATTCTAACCTTCATGGTTAGGTTTGTTTTAGGAAAGTGTTACATAAGTTTTGCATGTAAACACTAAATTGTTTTTGTCAAAATCACAATACTAAAGTGATTCTAGCCATTCCATAGTTAGGGTCACTTTAGAAAAGTGTTATATTTAAAATAAGTATCATGGTCCATATTTTCAATTCCTCGTTGTTTTCAAAGTCACAATTCTAGAATGGTTCTAATCTTATCAATTCCTTGTTGTTTTCAAAGTCACAATTCTAGAATGGTTCTAATCTTCTTATGGTTAGAATCGTTTTAGGAAAGTGAGATATTTTTAGAGACTTGCAAAAATTCACATTGAAGTCCTCTTTCCAAAATTGCTTTTTAAATCCTCTCCAAAATCTCTTTACAAATCTACTTTCTAAAACTTCTTTTCAAATTCATTTCCTAAAAACACTGTCCAAAAATCTCCATTCTAAAAACTCTTTTTTCAAAGTTATATTTTCAGAAATCTCTTTTTCTTGAGGTCCAAGTTAAGCCCTAGAATTCATAATTAGGAAAACTCTACTTCTTTTCTAAAAAATCATCACTTCCTATTTTGCCTCAAATCATAGGATTTCAAAACCTCCTTTTTACATCCAAATTATCGATTTCCAAAATTCTATTTTCTACATCAAACTCTTAGGTTTTCTAAACCTCTTTTTCATGTCAAATCATATTTTTCAAATCCAAGTTTTTCAACTCTCATCCCTTCCAATTTCTAGGTCAAATCTAATCTCCCACTTAGGAAACCAAATCCAATCCTCCGTTTTGGAAACAAAATCAAATTATCTCTTTTGGGAACAAAATCCAATCTTTTATTTTAGGAAATAGAAATCAAACCTTTCCTAATTTCAAATCTTTCTTAATCTTAAACCTTTCTTAATTCTCATCCTTTCCAAAACTCAAACTTTCAAACCTTTCCTAATTTTAAACTATCAAATTTTTCCAAACTTCAAACTTTCCAATCTTTCTAAAGTCTAACCTTTCCTAATTTCTAAACTTTCTAAATTCAAATCTTTCCAACATCAACTCTTTCTTAAAAAGAAATCTTTCTTGATTCAAAAATTTCCTAATTTGAAAACTTTCCAAAATTCAAATCTTTTTAAATTCAAATCTTTCCAAATTCAAAACTTTTGAAATTCAAAACTTTTCTAAAATGAAACTTTCCTAATTTGGCACTTTCCTAAAACGGGACTTTCCCATTTCAAAACTTTCTTAATTCGAAGATTTCCCAATCTAATCTTTCTTAAACCTTAAGTTTTCTAAACCCTTTCAAATAAGATAATCAAGCATTTTCAAATAAAGTCAAATCTCTTTTCAAATCTTCCTTAATTCTAACTTTCCTAATTCTAATCTTCCATAAATCGAACCTTTCCTAAATCCAACTTTCTAAAATCAAACTTTTCAAATCTAAATCAAACCTTCCTAATTCAACTATATGTTCCAACCCTAAGAGGCCAAATCCTAGTTTAACCGTAACCCTAAAGTTATGAAGTTTCAACTCTTTTCTAAACCAATATGATTTTTCAATTTCAAAATTCAAAATGTTTTCAAAACTCAACTCTATCTTTCCAAATTTAGTTCAAGTTTTCTTTCAAAGATCAAAATCTCTTTTTCAAGTCTAAGTTCAATTTCAGATCAAAACTTGATTTCCAATCTTCTATTTAGAGTTCAAATCAACCTCCTTTCCAAATAAAACTCTTTTCGAATCAAATCTTTTAAATCAAACTTTTCAAAACCTAAAAATAGCTATTTTCAATTGGACTCTTGTCCGAATTACGACTGACCTGATTCCCAAACAGGGATACATAGGCAACCCTCATGGATGCAGTCATAACTTTTCTTGAGTTTTCAATTCCAAAACTTTTTTCAAATTTTCAATTCCATGATCTATTTCAAGTTTCGAATTTTAAAATCTATTTTCAAATCTCCATTTATTTCAAGTTTTCAATTTCTAAAACCTTCTTTCAAAATTGAATCTTTCTTTTCGAAATCAAATCTATCTTTTCAAATCTATTTCTAAAATCAAATCAAGTATTTTCAAATCTACTTCCAAACTTGAATCAAATTCTTGCACTTGCATATCATGCATCATGTCAAACTTCTTTCTAAAAGTTCTTTTCTAAAGTGGATAGTTTTCGACATTTACTAATAAAAAATTTTGAATGAGTGAACCTAAGGTGAATAGACATGTAGGTACTGCAAGAGCATGGTAGGGTGATGGCTTAATGGGTCTTTCGTACATATAACCAACCTCCAAACCTAGATAACTATTTTCAAAGACCAAAATGGAGTTATTTTCGAAAAGGGCTTAAATATTTTCAAAGGTTGCCAAACAACCTATTTTCTTAAAAATACCATCTCTTGAGGAAGTTTTCAAAACCTTTTCAAAAATCCTAAGTGTAATTTTCGAATTGTGCTTAATTTTAGATGACCTAACTAACCTTAATCAAGTTAGGTGGTGACTGCAAACCTTTTTCTAAAAGCCCTTATTCAAAATCAATTTTCAATTCAAACCTAGTCGCACTCATCCTTCTAGGAGGATGAGTTCTAATGAGATAGTACTACATTTTTTCTACTTGTCCAAATTTCTCTCGAGTGCAAAAAATCAGGATGCGACAAATATCCCTTCATTTTTTACAAACCCCTAAACCCGACCTACATTACAGTTCTAAAAAAAGTCTTCTTGGATTGAGGGTGAAGCTTTGCAAAGAGCATGCTAGTTGTCGCTCAAGCCATAGTGGTTGGAAGATCTAAGAAAGAAAACCAAGTAAGGACAGAAAATCCCCAAACAACAACCTTATAGAAAGTAGGGATAAGATAGTAGATGGCAAACCAAAAGGTCAAGATCCTTTGAGAACGGTGCAAATGCCATCACACCTTGATAAGAATGGGACAAAACCGAAGGGGCAGAATCTTAGAAGGGAAATAGAATCCTAAAAGTATGAGCCCTCGGGCATTCTTAAAAAATAACACATATAGTACCTGTGCATTGATAACATGCATTCAATTCCATTTCTGTATAAACATGTGCATTCATCAAAACGTATGACATGCATTCAATTTTTTTTTTTTTGGTGAAAATATGTGCATTCATCAAAAAGTATGACATACATTCAATTTCATTTCTGTATAAACTAGTGCATTCCTCAAAAAGTATGACATGCATTCAATTTCTTGTGTAAACCAGTGCATTCATCAAAAAGTATGATATGCATTCAATTCCATTCATGCATAAGTCTGTGTATTCATCAAAAAATATGGCATACATTCACTTCAATCCCGATATAAACCCGTACATTCATTTATTCATATTCCTACCTAATCTATGCATCCATCCATAGGTATAACACACGTCATTCTAACTTCATGTGAAAGCTTTAAACAGCTTAATCCGACTTTTTTCAAACAATAAAGACTGGGGCAACATCCCACCCTCGACCTCCCAATTTGTTCTAATTTAACCCTTTCCAAGCCATGAAGACTGGAGCAATGGCCCACCATCTCAATCAAATAAAGAACCAACCGGAGATGCTTAACTTTCTAGATACTTTGAACCCATCAAAGGAGACTTCACCCCCTTCATAAACTAGCTCAAGACTCTCAAAGAAGCAAAATCCTTCCAGAGACACATCAACAAGAATCCTATCTTGCTTGCCAAAATCAGAACTCAATAGTTAAGCCAACATAAAAGAATTACAAACACAGAACAGCCTCCCATGACTCCTCAAGTTCAGCTCATTTCCAGTAGCGCTGTCTAGGGCATCCATCCTAAGAAGCCTCATATGGGCCCTTTCCTCGCCAGCAGCCTAAAGAATTTCAAAAACAATACTCATAAGCTACTAGCCTCTCAAAGGCCTCCTGAAAGCTGAAAGTGAAATTCAATCAAGAGAGCAAGGAGAACAAGAAGGAATAGCTTGCTTTACAGTTCCATTCTCCCTAGACCAACTCTGTAGTTGCTCACACTCCACCTCAACAAAACCTGGCTCAGCAAATTTCAAGTATGATCACTCAAGTGGACTGGTTGCCTCCATGAACTTGAATGACAGTAGCGCTAGTCCTATCCTTGGCTAAAAGTAGCTTTCGTCACTATCAATTTAGTCATCACCTGCTGCATAAATCATCATCCCCCTTGTCAGCCATCCTGAAGACAAGACAGGAAGAAAGAGACCAGATAAGGGTTCATTAACAAGTAAGAGGTATGTATAAAAAAAAGGGTCCTTCAAAATCATTTTTGAAATAATTTTCTAGGTTTCATAGACTTTTCCTCAAAAGTTTTAAAATTCAAAATCAAACTCCGATTTCAAACTTTTTCCTTCAAAAGTTTTTGTTCAAAATTATTCTCAGTTTTCTAAACTTTTATCTTCAAAAAGTTCGGGTTTTAACTTTCATCCTTAAAAAGTTCCTGGTTTCAAACTTTATTCTTCAAAAGTTTACCTCAAAATTCAAGTCTGATTTTAAACTTTACCATTCAAAGTTTACTTCAAAAATTTCAAATCCTACATAAAAAATTAAAAAAAATCAAATTCCAATTTCAAACTTTTTCTTTCAAAAGTTTATCTCAAAAAATCAAATTCCGGTTTCAAACTTTTTCCACAAAAGTTTTAGATTCAAAATCAATCCTATTAGATTCTTGAAACTTTTTCCTCCAAAAGTTTTTATCTCCCGTCCAATGGTAGGGTTTTCTGGACTTTTTCCCCTTGCAAAAGAAAAAAAGTTAAAGTCTATCTTTTCTAACTTTTTCCTTTAAGAAACGTGCTTGTTAGGGTTTTCCGGGCTTTCCCCTACAAAAGCCTTGTTTCAAAGGTTTTCTAAATTTTTCCGTGAAAAGTTGAAGTTTCTAAACCTTAGTTTCGCAGGCTTTTCCTTCAAAAGTCCCATTTCAAAAAGTTTTCTAAAACTTTTTCTCCAAAAATATTCAAGTTAAAAAATCTTAGTTTCTTAGGCTTTCTTCTTCAAAGGCCCCGTTTCGAATCAATTTTTTGGTTTTTAAAACTTTTCCTTTCAAAAAGTTTCTATCCAATTCAAATGTCCGGTTTCCCAGGCTTTCTCTTCAAAAACCCCATTTCAAAACGCTTTCAAAGGTTTTTCAAATTTTTTGTCCAAAAAAAAGAAGTCTCAAAAATCATCTTCAACTTCAAAAACCAATTTCCAAATTCATCAACTCTCGTCCCTCCGATCACCTCGCAACCTAAATAAGCCCTTACTGTATCTTTTTGTCTTCGACAAGCAAAGATAGAAAAAGAGGGACAGTTGTTAGTACCCCATTTTGGCCACTTGGCGATCGCTGGCCTGACTGGAAGCACATCCAAATCAACACAAGCATACTCAAGCACAAACTTGCTTCTCAGATCCAATCCAATCTGTTAACCACTTCATGGGCCCATGGGGCCCACTAAAGGCAAAATGATCAAAATGCCCTTCATGCATCAGTTAGTTCAATCTAGACCGGCACGTCTTCTATTAGATGATAAGTCTATTCAAATCCAAACTCAATTCCATTTGTCTCATCATTTGATAAAATTGATCCCTCATTGTCGGTAAGACCATTCAATCCAGCACGGCACAATCACCGAGAAGGTTTACACATCGGATCGATAAAGCCCCTTTCACACTCATCTCTAGAAAGTACCTAAGTCCCCGATATGGAAGAGCGATTCACTTTTAGCACTTGCTAGCCTGCCAATATAGAATATCTACTAATTCGGCATGTTCATTGAAAAAGCACAAACCCCTCAAGAATGGAAGACCGTTCTAGTCTAGCACGACCTTCAAGAAAGTTTATCCCTCAAGGCGGTAAGATCCTTTCAAGCATGTCCACCGAGAAAGCACCAATTCTTCATATAGAAGTCCAGCCCAGATCCAAATTGGTCAACACCAACACCTGCTAGCCCATCCCGGTGAAAAATGACCATTTTGCCCCCAATGAGCCTAGCACGTTCCTTGAGAAAGTACAAAGTCCTCAAAATGGTAAGACCACCTTCCAAAGCCATCCTTAGATGGTTCAGCATGTCCAGTGCCATCCAGTCAACCCCAGTCCTTTCTCGGAGGTTTCCCAATCAAAACAACCGCTTTGCCCCTAGGCATCCAGATGCCCTAGGAAACTACACCGGCTCTAGGTATCAAACCAGCCACACCCTAGTCAACTTTGGTCAACCCGATCAACCTTGGTCAATATTGGTCAACCTAGTCAACCTAGGTCAATCTTTGTTAATCCTAGAGCTCTCGGGATGAGGTGACCGCCATTCGGTCGCTCTCTTTAACCATACCGACTCTGGGAATCAAACCGGCAACCTTGGGGATACTTTTTAAAGTATTCCCTTATATTTCTAATTGGGCCTTGCTATCCGGCACCTTCCCTTTTCGAACCAGAACCTCCTTGCTCTACTTCAAGTGAAGCATGACCTTTTTTTAGCCGTGCGCTACTAATAGTGGCGCATAAACCCTCAGAATCAGTTACAAATCGACCAGCCCCATATCTAGCCTTTTTTCAAGCCAACAATAAATACCCCTACGCCACTCATAGTGGCTCACAGCTAAACTTAGAGTGTGCGCCACTATGAGTGGCGCACAACCCCCTTGAATTTGCACTATAAATATAGCCCTTCCCCCTTTTTGTTTTGGGTCGAAACAATTCTCCAGAAACTCTCCCCCTCTATTCCAAACAGCTCCTGGAGCCCTCTCTCTCTCTCTCTCTCTCTCTTAGTCCCGCGGGCCGAGTCCGAGTCCGAGTCCGAGTCTAAACTCCTGAAGCCCTAGCTTCCAAGCTCCACTGAAGGTCTGCCTCGTTGCCCCGAAGCTCCTGAAACCTTCCCAAGTCAAAGTCCCCAGCCTCCACCAAAGAAAGAAGCTACGAGACAAGGTAATCCTCATTTTACTTTTCCATACTCCCCCATTTTCTCTTATCCTTCCGAACCCATTTGGGTTCTTTTATTTTTTAATCCCTTATCTCTAAACCTCTCTTTCTTGCATGATTGAAAACAAGAGGACGTTAAGTCCATGTCGAGAGTGAACAAGAGGAGATTACCGATCGAGACTCTCTTCTTGGCCCTCACTTGTTTCACGACATGGCCTTAAGGCCCTCTTGCAATGTGGTGATACCTAAACTTTGTATGTTTCATGCCGTTATTATCGTCAAATTACATTTGCATTCATGTTATTCCTCTACCCTTTAAAACCATTTTCTAAAGTAGTTTTCTTAAAATCACAATTCTAGGCTGATTTTAACCATTTATGATTAGGGTTTCCCTAGAAAAGTGTAACATTTCAAATGGCTTCTATTAGTTTGTTTCTTTTCAAAAACCCATTCTCGGAATGATCCTAGTCTTTTCATGATTAGGGTTGTTTCGAAAAATATGTGACATTCAAAATGACCCGAAAATGGTCTACATTTTTTGTTTCGCGCCTTTATTATTTTTCAAAGCCACAAGCTAAAGCGATTCTAGCTGTTCAATGACTAGAATGGCTTTAGGCAAAGTGCAATATTCATTTAGGTGTCTAAAATCCAAGTTAGAGTTTCAGGCCCTAAAATATGTTTTCAAAAGACTCAGTTTTTGAACCATTTCCAAAACTCATATCTGTTAAACCCTAAAAGTCCAATCCTATAAAAATTTTATTTTTGCCAACTTGGAAACATTCAATTTTTAAGCCAAAATCCTACCCTGTTCAAACCCTCAAAATCCTCAATTTCCAAACCAATTGAAACTTCCTTTTTCCATACTTTCTTTTTCAATCAAAGCATAACCATCCATTTCAAATCCTCTGAATTGCTCATTTTTGAAAACCTTCTAAGTATAAACCTTATTTAACTCATTCCATTTTAGAAACAATCCAAACTTGCCTTCTTCAAAATCAAATCTTCTCAAATCTCAGTCTTCCTAGAAATGAAACTTTCAAAATTAAATCAAATCTTTCTGAAAAGGAAACATTTCAAAAATTAAATCTTCTTGAAAAGGAAACATTTCCAAAACCCAATCTTTTTAAATCTTTTCAAATCTCTATCTTTCTAAAAATGAAACATTTCAAAAATCAAAACAAACTTTCCTGAAAATGAAACATTTTCAAGTCAAACCTTCTGAAAATGAAACATTTCAAAAGTCCAATATTCCTAAAAAGAAAACACTTTCAAACTCAAACTTTTCTAAAAAGGAAACTTTTTAAAAATGAAAACTTTCTAGAATTAGGAACCCATTTCAAAATTCCAACTCTCTCGGACTCTTGTCCGAACTACTACTGACCTGATCCTCTTTAAAGAGGAACATAGGCAACTCTTCATGGGGTGCGATCACGACCCTTTCCGAATTCCCAATTCCGTAACCATTTTTCAAACTCAATTCTTTCTTTCAAACTCTTTTTCAAACTTTATTTTTTAAAAGTTTTTCTAAGTGGATAGCATTAAACATAGGTAACCAGTGATTCGTAGTTAGGTGAGTAAAAGGTGATTAGACATATAGGTACAATAAGGGCAGAGTAGAGTGATAGTCTTAGGACATCTTTCCTACATGTAACTAACTCCCAGACTTAAGAATTTCTATTTCAATGACCAAAACCAGAGTCAATTTTTAAAAAGGGTTTTCCAACATTTTTAGGGTTGTCAAGCAACCCTACATTTTAAAACCCTCTCATGATGACATTTTCCAAAAACAAAACCCTTTCCAAAATCTTAGTTTAACCCTCGGGTTTTACTTAGTGTAGATGACCTAGCACATCTTTAAATATGTTAGGTAGCAACTCCAAAAACTTTTTCAAAAAGCCCTAATCAATTCCTCTTCAAAAATTTAAACCCCGTCGCATTTGTCCTTCTAGGAGGACGAGTTCTAACGAGAGAGTACAGTACCAAATTCCCACCCCCGAGTCAAGAAAGGGCGAGGAAGGCCCAGCGTCCGAAAACAGGACGCGACACTATAAGCCCCTCATTTTTGCCCGCTCAGTGATCTCTAGCCTGACCAGGCTCATTTTCAAATATCGCATGCACATTCAGACTCACACCTACCCTCTAAATTCCAATCCAATCCACCGATCACTTCCTGGGCTCATCGGGCCCACTTGAAGCTAAATGTTCATTTTGTTCCTAGGCATCCAATTGCCTTCGAGAAGCACACTAGCTCTGGGTATCAAATCGATTACCTTCTGGGGATGCTTCTAATAGTATTCCCCACCTTCTAACACCTTTTCGAAACATTCCAAGTTATTTCAGTAAGGCCAGTGCAAAATGACCATTTTGTCCCTAATGGGCTGATTGTCTTTTTCAACCACACCGGCTCTAGGTTATCAAACCCATAATTTCTTGGAGCACTCTCAATAGTGTTTCCAACCCTCTAGCCTTCTTGAAACACTCTCAATAGTATTTTCAACCCTCTATGACTAAAATTGATTTATTCTAGGTTTGAATGTTAAATGATAGTTATTTTTATCGCTAAACCTTCTGAATCAAAGGCTCACAATGTAGTCAATATTTAAGTTATACAAAGCCTCCATTGGAATTTCAGATGAAGCAATTGGTTGAATCAATTGATTTCGAGACTTTATTTCATTGCATTAAACCAGTTTTCATAGAATAGTTAGATTAAATCAATCCATTATGAAAATCTATAATTTTTGGTTTCTTTTTTGAAGTAATTTGTGAGATTTTGTGTAATTGAGAGGAGTATTTCACATTCTTCTTCAACTTGTCAATTGTTCCATGTGGAATGATCGCAGACTTCACCAAGTAATTTGTTACTGCATCATAACCGCACACTGGTGGATATCAATCATACTATGTTAAAGTGATCAAGTTCCATTATAGAGGCATTCTTGTCATTTGGCAACCAAAATGGTACCTAAAATTTTTGGAAGAACTAGGGGGAAAAAAAAACAAAAAATGAAAAAAAATCAAAATGGATAACATTTCCACGTAATTTTTTTGGATCTCTTTGCATTCTCTTGGGTGAATCATCATCATCATCGTCATCAAACCAATAACGAGATTAAAAATACAATGCATCAGCATATTGTCAGGTAAACTCAAGAGGTAGTGACAGTACACAAGGGTCCATGGTCAGCTTGGGCAGACATGGCAAGCTCAAACTGCCTCAGAGAAATTGAAGGAAAAGAAAGTATTTCAGGAGCTGTGGAATTCTCCCAGCCTTTCACAGGGTTGGTGGTAGTAGTCCCATCCCATCCTATGTGTGTAACATGCTTCACATCTGTTGGAAATCCTATCTCCATTTCAATTTCCATCTCCTTCATCTCTTCCTTGTAAACTAGATTAATATGAAAGAAAAATAATCAATAACATGTTACTGAAAAGTAGAAGAAAATCCAAAAACTTATCCTGTTTAACCGTTACAAACCTGTAAAACCATTATGATCTGACTATTTGTAGATTTAGGTAACACCTATCATGAATGCTATAACCATAATAGACTTCACACCGTAATAGTTGTATTCTCAGTCTTATGTATCACTTATACGTGGGCTGCATGCTGCACGCCCAGCTTCAATTACTATAAAATTTGGCAGTGACATATCTCAAGTATCAGTACTCCACATTCTAATTGCCTTCTGTAATAGCCAAAAATATTTAAGAAAAATGGTATATGTTACTTCTTTTGTTTATTTCATTCACCACAATATATAATAAGAATTTTGTACTATACATATTAATTGCTCCTTGTATTTGCTCCATTAGGACATAAATTAGACTTTGCAATTTTCAATTGGATATACTTGCTTACTCCATTGAGCATGCACTAAACAATAGTTGTCCATAAACAAAAAACTCTATGCTTTACATCAATAATTTTGATGAAAACAACAGCATAATGTTTTATCAGTGGGGAAATTGTGGGAGACAATTTTTTTGTTTTGAAGGCCTTTACAGTAGCAATAGTCTATCAACTAACTAAAATGGTAATGAACACATTCAAACATCAACTTTTTTTTTCTTTTTTTTTTGGGCATGGAAAAACAGACATCGAAACAGCTTTTAATAACAAGCTTTTCCTATTTCAGTTTTGGGCCATATTTAGTTGAAGAGGAATGCTTAACTACTCACTTCATTCGTGGTTTAAAAACTCGATTTAACTCACTCCAAGTCGATTGAATTGCATCAATTTTATGAAAAATCACAAACTTAATGAAAAACTCAACACATTTCGAGTTTTTGTTATAACTAAGTTTTTGCCGAGTCTTACCAAGTCAAAGTTAATACTCAACCGAATTAAGTTATCTCACAATATTTATATGGGACAACGTAATAATAAAAGAAAATCATGTATCTCAGAGAAATACATGGCTAAATGGGAACACCAAAAAATAACTAAATAATTAGAAACTAAAATGTATAATATTTCTCACTATGTTTCTCACTTCATATATTTTTTAAGTCATTCTAAAAGACGAAAGAAAAACTTTATATCGAGTTTAAACTTGTATCTCACTCGCAATGATATCTTCAGTTGAGGTTGAGTTTTGAGTTTTTGTAAATTGACTTCCTTGTGTAGAAAGGCAACAGAAGAATTTTATTAGCTACCCATTCGGCATACCCTTGAGAAAATTCTAGTTCTACATTCTATATAAACTTTAATTACGAATTGATCTGTCAACTTGCAATTTAAAAAGCACGATATCACAACATGCCATCTTAGTTTGAAAGCTAAGTTTTATGAGTTTTGTTTGTTTATTTAGCATTATTCTATAACAAGTATGTTCAGACACATTTAATCGGTTAAGTCCCATTTTACATTATCTAGGGTAAGATCTAGTTGAAACAGAACTTTTATTATTATTTTTTGTTTTAAAGATTACTGTTAAATTATGTATCAACTTTCACTGACTGCAAATATATGGACATGATTAGCTTTATTTATATCTTACCTTTCTCAAAGTATTGCAAAAAAAAAAAAAAAACAAAATCACAAAAGTCATAAAATGGCTGGCACATGAAATAGTCTACTTAAATTGCATCATTGATATCTTAAATGTTTAAAATGAAAAGTGAGATTAGCCATAAAGAACTCTTTTGTAAGTTCATCAACCAGTGTCCACCCCTACTCTTTTTAAAATGAGTAATGCTATAGAAACTAAATTTTTTGTAAAACAATTTCATTAAGGATGATATTATTTGGGCCCAGTTTTATTGTAATCAAAACATCCACCATTTTGATACATAATTTTAAAAGTACCATTGCCACACCATTTTGATGAAGTTTCCTATATAAAAAGGTCGAAAGAATAAAATTTCCTTTCAAAATATCTACGTCATTTTGACAAAATTTTCAAACTGGCCATGACATACTTGAGTTGTCTAATAAAATTAATCAAAGAAACAAGGCAGATAAACTCAAGTATAATGAAAATAGAATATATGTATATATATGTGGACTTCCAATTAGAGCCCATAGCCGAGTAGTGAGGTTTCTTCTATTGTTCGACGTAATAAATAAAAAAAAAATCAATTAAAATATAGGTTTCTATTAAACTTATTTGGTAACAACTTCAAACTACATATGAAAAGCTTGCGTCTCACATCGTGGCATTGGTTGTGTATATGAGTGTCCAAAGGTCCTTGGACCCTTTCAAAGACTGGATCCTTTTAAGTTATATCTTTGGGTTGCTTTAAACAGGGGGAAAAAAAAAAAAAAAACAAAGTTGTGCCCTCGGTTGTTGGAAGGCTGCTGCCGATCTCGCTCAAGCACACTGTGGCCTTCCCAAGTAGTGCTGGGCTCACATGTGGCAGTAGGCTTGTGCGATGGGCTTGCGTCCTGTATCAGGGCATTGGGTGTGTGTATGTGAGCAATTAAAGGTACTTAGACTCTTTCAAAGGTTAAATCAGTGTTACCATAATAATCTACTATCTTAGCGAATTACGTTTTTAAAACGACGTTTCAAAACATAGTATTCTAGTATTTCAACATGGTAAATTTAGCGATTCAAAGCGATCTCAAACTTTTTTCCTTTTTACATTTTTAAAAGTCACTTAACAGAGGAAAAAATCAATTATAATAAACAAAAATATAAGAAGATTATAATTTTGGCATAATAATATGCAAAAAAATGAGCCATAATACTTTTACAATATGTTTTCAGATGAGTAATTTGAAAAAACATAAATGATGATTTATTAAATGTCTGATTATTAAAGACAATTATTCTAAAAGTACCTTAATTTTAATAATATACTTTATAAAAGCATACCCCTAGCATACCATATTTTAAAACATGTGACGTACCACGTTTTCATTCCCATTTCACGTACCAGAATGGTCCGGTTCTAGGTAACATAGGGTTGAATTCTTTTGAGTCCTTGGATTGCTTTAAAAAACTAATAAAATTACCTGTGAAAAGCAACGACTTAACTTACTATTGAATAGGAAATTTTTCGTTTTTCTGTTAATAATGTGTAAGGACATAATACACCAAGCTTTTATATCTTTGTATATTTCACTAAAAATTGAGCGAGAGGGGAAAATTTAGCTAACCATCCACTTACCAAATAATTGAGAGAGATTTCTGAAACCCTTCACCAATCTATGTATTCCATTGGAAATGTTAGGCTTTGTAACTGCCAGGAAACCCCATGAATTCTTCATTTTCACCCCAGTTGAATTTTCTTCTCTTTCTTGTCTTCCTTGGAACATAGAACATCAACAAAGAATAGTCAAACACACAAACATACACACAGAGAGAGAGAGAGAGAGAGAGAGAGAGAGAGAGAGAGAGAGAGAGAGAGAGAGAGAGAGAGAGTGAGTGAGTGAGTGATAATACTTGTTAGAGCTGGGTTTGATTCTGATTTTGGTTTTCTGGGTTGGCTTGTGCCTACGGCAACACTTGACTGAGAAACACAGCCGACAGAGAAAGGAAGAACTGCGAACCTTTCCATTTGATCTTTCATCCTTTCATAGAATATAGAAGCAGTAAGAAAAAAGTAATGCCAAAAGGAGATCTGGGAAGTTGATGATATGGAACCATGTAAATGAATATGGTTTGTTATATTGGGTGGTGTTGACTTTATGAGCAAGTTAGAATGATTTACGTGAGGAAATGTAAGATGCACCCATGTTTGGTAGAGAGAGAGAGAGAGAGAGAGAGAGAGAGAGAGAGAGAGAGAGTTGTTAGTTGGTTAAACTATGTGCACTGATCCTACTTTTGCAGATTGCTAATCCAAATTGAAGACTGAGTTTGAGCCCACAAACCAACTTTTTTTTGGTCATGGGAAGGAACTCTTTCTAATAATTTTGTAGTGGCTCCCATGTTCACTTCACTTGTAGACCAAGCCACATAAAGCTTCCATGTTCATTTCAATGTTGTCTTAAAGGGAACAAAAGTCTCAGCCTGGTGTTCTCCAATCTTGTTAAATGACTTAAAATCAACCGTTGAGTAAATTGCAAGGGAATTAAGATTTGAACAGCCAGGCTCAAGTATTTCTTGATTTCCAAGAAGTGGTGACCGAGAACTCAAAGTTGAAATGAAGCCGGCTGGAGGATTTGGTGGTGTTAATTCATCTAGTTCTTTATAATACATATTTTTGTAATTCTCTTGCTTTTGGGTTTTATTTTTTTATTTTTTATTTTTTAATATCATGTTTCATATGCTAGCTGTATGCCCTTTTCCTCCTTATTCTTTACAATATTCCTTGCCTATTTTTCCTAGTTTCTATTTTTATTTTTCCATTTCATTCTTTTTATTTATTTCTTTTACGTTATATAATTCTATATTTCATGTGCATGGCGTGAATTTGTTTTGTTTTCTATATAAATAAAAGTATTGACAGTATAACATATATATATATATATATATCCGGACGTTGTATAGCTCATCGTTGTTGAGATTGATTAGGTTTTACTCAATATTGTTTCTTTAATTTGCACACTCATTGTTGATAAGTACTGATAATTATTTTCTGATCATAACATTCTCAGGTTGCCCTGATTTGACAAATAGCAACCATTTTCATTAATTAATGCAATATTAAATTAATAAATAGTTCTATTACATTATGTGTAGTAGTTTTGTTTCCCTTTTTTTAATGCTTTCTGTTAATTCCCTACCCTGAAGTAACACAAAATTTTCATTTTGTAGAACTCTGTACTTTGAATGCTTAGGGCACAGATTAGTATTTGTATATAATATATAATAATTAAAGTAGGTTTTAAAGCGCGAACACAAATAAATAATTACATTGAAATGAAAATTAACCCAAATTTCAGTAAGAAATTAATTGTATATTATTACAAAGATTTTAAAGAATGTCGAGTTCCACTTTAATAAACAGCTGAGTTGAAATGTACTAAGAAAAAATTAATTTATTGCTATATTTTGCTTAGGCTAAATAAAATTTGGTTTACTTTTTTAAGTAACAATTTGTTTTTACATCCTAATATAGTTATCATTATTGAACTTAGAAATATAAGCAAATAAAATTTAAAATTTAATAATTATATCAATAGAAAAAAAAATTGTACTACATGTTTCAATGCCCCCAAATAAAAATCCCAATTTTGCCCCTGAAGACTGAGACACAAATCATAAACACTCCATTTTTACCGCTCGATAATTTCCGATCCAACACACCACTCCAGTAAAAATTCACAACACTATCAAGCCTCAGTTGGCCATTCAATGATCAAATCAACTCTTCAAGATCAAAACGATCACTTTCGGGCCCAAATGGCCATCGTAGGGTTGAAATGATTGAAATGCCCCATGGCATTCCCTTGCACCCCTAGGCATTCTAGGCAGTTTTCTGAGACCGGGTGGCCTTCAAAACCCATCCCCAACACCATTAGAGTGGCAAAAATATGCACAAACCTTATGCGATGCACTTTTGGCACTTGCTAACCTATCAACGTAGACTAACCGTTATGCCTTTCGACATCAAGCAGCCTTCCCTAAACTAAAGGATTCTTGGAGCCAACCGTCAGAGTAGGGAAAACACTCACAAACTATTAAACTATCAGAGTGGTGGAAACACTTGCAAATAGAGCAACACGGGCTCCTTACAAGCAATTTAGTGTCAAAAGATCGACTATGCCTTTTGGTCATGACATGTTTATCGAGAACAAGATGTCTTCAAAAATCAACTCATCACAATCGTCAGAGTGATGAAAATGCTCATAAACTTAGGTAACATCAGTGCCCACTAGCCCTAACCGGCAAAAATGATCATTTTGTCCCTAGGCAAATTGGCATGTCTTTCGAGAAAGCACAAATCCTTTAAGATGGTAAGACCACCCTCAACATTGTGTTTAAACAATCTGACATCTTTGATATGCCATACAAACCAACTCTAGTCCTATTATAGAAAATCCCAGTCAAATTAATCATTTTTTCCCTAGATAGCCTAACACGCTTTTGAGAAGTATATGTCCCCCGAAGCTGTAAGACCTTCCCAAAAACTACCTCTAGGTAGTCAAGCATAACGTAGTTTCCAAATAAAATCTATCCTGGTCTCATTCTGGCATGTCCCAGTTAAAATGACCGTTTTA
The DNA here is from genome assembly GCA_033060915.1 of Euryodendron excelsum. NCBI lineage: Eukaryota > Viridiplantae > Streptophyta > Magnoliopsida > Ericales > Pentaphylacaceae > Euryodendron > Euryodendron excelsum. Next base: position 28,983,623 of record CM065387.1, read on the forward strand.
CTCCTATGTGCCTGAGCACATTTTCAAAACCACACTAGCTTTGGGAATTAAACTAACCCCATCAGGACACTTTTGTAAAGGTCCTTGACCTTCCAAAGAAAGTCCCTTGGCACAAAGCATACTTTAATCAACAAGAGCTTTGAGAAGCGTATCATATACGATCTATAAAGTCAACTTTTTTTTCACTTCCCTAATTATAATGCACCATCAAACAGCTGACGAAATACGCAAACTAGGGAATTCCGAGAATCCTAAACAATAGGCTTTCTAAAGGTATGATCGTAAAAACTTCACCCAAAGGCCGTGATCAGACAGTTCTAAAAAGTAGCACTTTTAAAAACTTGGGAAGCATGGAAAAGACGCTTCCTATTTTTCGTTTTAAATCTTGATTCCCCTATTAAATGCACCATCAAACAGTTATCAAAATGCATAAATTAGGAAATTCCTGAAAGCCTTTCCAGAGGATTTTCTATCGATACGATTCGATCAAGAAGTTCGCTTCTCGAAGGCCACGATTGCATAGATCAAACACGACCAATTCATAAAATCAAGGAAGCACCTCGTAGACTCTTCCAAAAAGCTTATTTTTAAGCTCGCTTCCCGATATATTATCTTCATCAACCGGAATCATCAAAAGCTCTCAAGTGACACTAAGTTGAAGAGAAATTGAAGAAGAACATCGCCAACATGCCCAATTTTCCCAAATGGCACGAATATCAAGAAAAAGCAAGCGTAAAACTTTCGAGCATGGAAACATGTGTTACATGTGTCCATATTTTGATAAGATTAAGACAAAACTTGGATTGTTGCCTAAGTTTAGTAAGTACAAGAGTGCCATATGACACTCTCCCATAAGTCTAGGCTGGATGCATATCCTACAAGCATCCAGACATGGACATTTTGCTTATAAATAAAGGCACACCCCCTATGTATTTCAGAGACAAAAATTATAGGGAAACTCTGGATAAATCAATCCATAAAATCTAAAAATCTATACAAGTCTCCAAAATCTCAAGTCCTTTGGAGATCAAGCCTCCATGTGAACCTCCAAGGTTCAAGCAATAGTTGATTGAAGATTAAAGTAAAATTCTAAGTTCAATTCAAGTCTTCCTCAGCTTCTCTCCTCTAAGGCTGACTTGAGCTCCTCATATTTAACCCCTATCTTCTATCCCCCCTTTTTTGCATGTTTGCAACAAGAGAGCTTGTTAGTCATGCCTAGATCATAGCTTAGAAGACCCACGGTACCTAGGGATATCTTATGAGTCTATTTGTAGATGGTATGGCTTTGAAGTGCCTTGCAATGTGGTGAAACCAAACCTTGTATGTGTTGGGTGTAAGCAATCCATTTTTGTCTGCTCATCAATCTTCGGTCCGACCAGACTCACATTTAAACCAAAATAGACATATTCAAGTCAAAATCAATTTTCTATACTCAATCTAGTCAATCAATCACCTCATGGGCCTGCCAGGCCCAACAAAAGAAGAATGACCAAAATGTCCTTGGGGCATTACTCGGTCCAATTCCATTTGGAAAGTCCTCCTAGAGATGGTAAGTCCTTGTTTTAATCTAAAATTTAATTGCAAGTCCAATTCCAATTCAAATCAAATCTATCATGCCTTTCGAGAAAGTTAATCCCTCAGGCTGTAAATCCATCCAGTCTGGCATGTTTTTTGAGAAAACTCTTCGGAACGATAAATTCCTTTAAACCTGTCGACCGAGACAAGACCCCAAGTCCCCGAGATGGTAGAATGGTTCACCTTTGTCGCTTGCTAGCCCGCCAATGTAGAATATTCGTTATTCAGCATGTGTTTCGAGAAAGTTGATTCCTCCAATGATAAGTCCACCTAGTAGCTTCCCGAGAAGTTTGACTTTAAGTCCAATATTTGTCTTTAAGTCTAATATTCATTCCGCCAATGGAATGAATGCGACCCGTTAGAGTAATGGAAATACTTGCAAATGTCATAATTGTCAGAGTGGCAGAAACACTCGCAAACAGGTCAACACTGAAAATTTTCAACAAACCCCCTATGTTGCGGGACCGAATACTCCTCTTGGCCGTGACATGTTTACCAAAGGATGGGATACCTTTGGAAACCAACTTGTCACACACCATCAGAGTGGCAAATACACTCAAAACTCGGGTCAACACCAGTGCCTGCTAGCCCCCTCTGGTAAAAAATGAACAAACTGCCCCGAGGGCCAGAGCCTTCCAAGATTGTCCCGAAGACAATCTTGCACGTCCAAGTGCCTTCTAGTCGGTTCTGGACCAATTCTGAGACCATCTGGTCAAAATGACCATTTTGTCCCTAGGTATCCGATCGCCTTGGGAATCATACCGACTTTGGGTATCAAGATGGTAACCTTCCGGGGATGCTTCTAATAGTATTCCCAACCATCTGATACTTTTCTAGATCATTCTAAGTCAATTCTGGTAATCTCGTTGCAAAATGACCGTTTTGCCCCTAATGGGCCAGTCGCCTTTTTCAACCACGCCGGCTCTGGGTATCAAACCGACAACCTCCCAGAACACTCTAGGTAGTGTTTCCAAGCTTCAAGCCTTCTTTCGGGACATTTCGAATCCATCCTGATAGTTTTTTGGTCCGATTGACCGTTTTTCCCGAGTGGCCCGGTCAAGCTTTCCAACAAATCTTGATATTGTTTTTCAAGTCTACTACCCCCGAGACACTAATATAAGGGTTTCTAGCTATTTTCGGCCTTTTAGCCTATTCCCGACCTCTTGAATTATTTATGGACTTTTTGGAGTTACTCCTACTAGAGCCAAGCCAAAAATTGCACGGTAGTCATTAGGACAGGCGCTCAAATCTTTTGTTTTGCATGCCAAGGGTCAAAGATACGTTTCTTGCCACCTTAAAAGGTCTTCTAAGTGGCTGGTGCCACTGGTGAATATTCGGCCTGACGGCATTCCTAGTGGTGCCAGTGTATTTTTTGGTCTAGCCCCACTCCTTGTGGAGCTAGTGTAATTTTTGGCCTGGCGCCACTAGTATTGGCACTAGTGTATTTTTTTAGCCTGGCACCACTGCAACAAGTGCCAGGTCGGTGTAAGTTGCCTATAAATACAGACCCTTCCCCCTGTGTAAAAGGGTCAGCAATCTAAGTCCAGAAACTCTATCTCTCGATATACAAACCTCGAACACTCTCCGAACCCTAGTTTTCTTAAGCTTCTTCAAACCCTAGCCCCCATATGCTTTAACCCTAGCATATATAAACCCTATACACTCATATACAACCCTCCAAGCCGGCCATTGAAATCTCAAGTTGCTGCTATCTCAAAGCTCTTCTAGTCCAATCAAAGTAAAGCAAATAAAGTAAACAAAACAAAAAAGACACAAGGTTGATCTCCATATTAATTTTAATGATAACTAAATCTTGTGTTAATTTATTAATGCATTTGCTTAAGTGTGTAGATTAATAAATATCATAATTTAGACTTAGAAGTTTGACTTCAAATCTAATATTTGTCAAAGTAAATACACAACAAGCTAAGATCAAGCAATGCACTCCAAGAGTCATGCACCGTACCAAACTGAGCAATGACACCTATTCCAACTTCAAACAAATGTTTTGCATTCGAAGAGATTGAAAGTGTTCAAATGAAGATTTCATCAAGTATGCATAGACTCAATGAAGTTGACTTGAATTCGAAGAGATTGAAGGTGCTCAAAAAAAGACAAATCTAATGTGCAAAGATCAATTGAAGATGATTTGATTGAGAAGAGATTGAAGATATTGGAGAAGAGAATTCATCGCAATTGTATAATCTCTACAAAAAATCTAAGTAAACCTTTTCATCTGGGATGAAAAGACTCAATGAAGATGATATGTACTCAGAGAAAATGAAGGTGTTCAAGAATAGACTTCATCAAGCTTATAGAAGTTTCATTAAATGATCCTAATAAAGAAAGAAGATTTAGTAGCATAGAGAAGAGATCGGCAATGAGGCATCTTGAAGCTTGGTAATGAAAGAAAGAGCTCGGCAATAAAAGAAATAGCTTGGCACTGAAAGAAAGAGCTCGGCAACAAAGAAGAAGAGCTTAGCATTAATAGAGTGAACCTCTGACAGTGTGGAAACCAAGAAAAGATGATTATCATATGAAGAATTCAATCCAAATTGAATAGAGAACAACCTTGATGAATTGAAGACTTTGATTGATCATCATACCCCAAAGAGAAGATCCTTGAAGATTTTATAGTAATGCTAAAGCTGAACTTAATCATGGGAAGACAGAAGCAAGATTTCTAGGTAATATGTCGACACATTAAAATGAAGAGTCGACACATGAAGACAAAAGCCAAAAATTTGAAGAGAGAATGATCAAGTGTCGACACATGGAGTTGATGTATCGACACGTGGAGACAGTGGACAACATCTGAAAAATGCAAACCAGATGTGTCGACACATGAAACCAAGTGTCAACACCTAGGAAATAACGGCTAGTTTTTTTAACATTTTAACGGACTGGACTTGCATTAAATGAGGCCAACAACTTTCAACAGACGAAATCAATACAGGGGTTTATATACAAGCTTCCAACTGCATTTATATACAAGAGATACAACAAAAACAAGTACGACTGACTGATCAAACTGAAAAATCTAAACATTATTCTTGTCTTCATTATGTGAGCTTTGATTGTTCTATCAACTCTTGATAGAGAGTTTTTAATTCGTTTGTATATCTTTATATACCTGTAAATGAGAGTTTAAGAGTTTTCTTGTAGAAGAAAAACTCTTATAAGTTTGAGTGGAGCTTGGACAAAATCACTTGGTGGCTGGAAGAACTTGGAAAGAAGTTCTTGTGTAAAAGTGAGTTGAGCACTTCGTAAATCAGCATCCATTTTGTAATTGGAGATTGCATAGTGGAGGAATACTTTAAGGGGATCTTGGAGTAAGGACGTAGACCACGAATTATGGTTAAACCTCGGTAATTCTTGGTATGCTTTCTATTGCTTTGTTTTTCATTCCTCTTTTGATTACATTACATTATATATAGAATGATCACTATTATATTGATTAGATTAATTTTAATTAATCTTAATTGCCATTAATTTTTGAAAAACCCAGTTCAACCCTCTCTTGGGTTGTTATTTGGGCCAACAGGTTTGCTATTTACGTTTACGCAATTTCCCCCTTTCTTCTCTCTCCTAACCCACTTAGGTTCTCTTCTATTTTAATCCCCATCTTCTGCCACCCTTTCTTGCATGCTTGAAATAAGGGACTCCGCGATTCATGTGAAGTAAGGACTATTGAAAGTCACCGTATCGGGGGCTTTCCCTTAGTTTAACCTCAGACCAAGTCGATTCGGACCCCTTGATTATGTGGTGAAGCCTAAACCTTATATATTCACGACTTGATTGCATTATGTATATCATAGTCATGCATCTCTTCAAAATTGTTTTCTAAACTTGTGTTCAAAATTTGCATCAAAATCTCTTTGAAAACTTGTATTAAAATCTTTTTCTTCCAAACTTGTTTTAAAAAATCACAATCTTAAGATGATTCTAGTCACTCCATGGTTAGGGTTATTTTAGGAAAGTGTTATATAAGTTTTGGGTATAAACCCTAAATTGTTTTTGTCAAAATCACGATCTTAACTTCTAGTCATTCTATAGTTAGGGTTGCTTTAGGAAAGTGTTATATTTAACGTAACTGTCATGGTCCATATTTTCAAATCCTTGTTGTTTTCAAAGTCACAATTCTAGAATGGTTCTAATCTTTTTATGGTTAGAATCATTTTAGGAAAGTAAGATATTTTTAGAGATTTGCAAAAGTCCATATTCCAATTTCTTCCAAAATCACTTTTCGAATTTACTTTCTAAAATCTCTTTTTCCAATTTACTTCCCAAAAACTCTTTTTAAAAATTGCTTTCTTAAAAAGTCCTCTTTTTAAAAGCTCTATTTTCAAAAACTCTCTCAAATGTCTATTTTCCAAAAATCTCTTTTTCTTGGAGTCCAAGCCAGACCCTAAAACCCATGGTTAGGAAACCTAAGTGGTCAATTTCCTTTTCATGTCAAAATCCTAAATTTCCAAAATTCTATTTTCTTCATAAAAAATTATAGGTTTTCAAAACCTCTTTTTCATATCAAATCATATTTTCTAAATCCAAGTTTTTCAAATCTCATCCCTTCCAATTCCATGTCAAATATAATCTCCAACTTAGGAAACCAAATTCAATCCTCCGTTTTTGGAAACAAAATCAAATCATTTCTTTTGGGAACAAAATTTAATCTTTTATTTTAGAAAATAGAAATCAAACATTTTCTAATTTTAAATATTTCCTAATCTAAACCTTTCCTAATTCCCATCCCCTCCAAAACTCAAACTTTCAAACCTTTCGTAGTTTTAAACTTTCAAATCTTTCCTAATTTTAAACTTTTCAATCTTTCTAAATTTAACCTTTCCTAATTTCTAAACTTTCTAAATTCCAAATATTTCCAAAATTCAAACTTTCTTAAATCCAAGACTTTCCAAAATTCAAATCCTTCTAAATTCTAAATATTTCTTAATTCTAACTTCAAAATTCGAATCTTTCCAAAATTATCTTTTTCTTAAAAGTAACTTTCTAAATTTAAAACTTTCCAATTTCAAAACTTTCTAAATTCGAAACTTTCCTAATTTGAAACTTTCTAAATTTGAAACTTTCCTAATTTGAAACTTTTCTAAAATCAAACCTTCCTATTTGAAAACTTTCCTAATTTCAAGATTTCTTAAATCCAATATTTCCTAAACTCCAACTTTTCAAATTTTTTAAATAAAAAATTCAAGTCAAGGCTTTTCTAAATCCATTCCAAGTCAAGTTTTTCTAAATCAATTCAAATCTCAAGTCTTTCATAAATCCTATCTTTCCTAATCCTAAGTTTTCTAAAATCAAACTTTCTAAAAACAAACTTCTTAAGTCCAAATCAAATTTTTTCCTAGTGCATGCTTCAACCCTAGGTTACCTAAGTCTTAGGATACCTAAACCCTAGTTTAACCCTAACCGTAAAGTTAGGAGGTTTCCAACTCTTTTCTAAACCAAGATGGTTTTTGAATTCCAATTAAGGTCAAGATATTTTCAAAATTTGATTTTTCCAAACCAAGTCTAATTCCAATCTTCTAAGTCTAAATTCCAAACCAAATCCTTTTCAAATCTTCTATTATCAATCAGACTCTTGTCTGAACTATGACTAACTTAATTCCTAAAAAGGGATATATAAGCAACGCTATGGGTGCAGTCATAACTATTTTCAAATTTTCAATTTCATAACCTTTTTCAAGTTTCTAATTCCATAAGCTTTTTTAAGTTTCCAATTCCATAATTCATTTCAAGTTTCTTCTATTTTCAAATCTCCAATTCCATATTCTATTTTCAAATTTTAAAACCTTCTTTCCCATTTCAAATCAAGTCTTTTCAAATCTATTTCCAAAATCAAATCAAATTCTTTTCAAATCTACTTTCAAAATAAAATCAAATTCTTGCACTTGCATATCATGCATCGTGTAAAACTTCTGTCTAAAAATTATTTTTTAAAATGGATAGTATTAAACATTTATTAATCAAAGATTCCAAATGAGTGAACCTAGGGTGAATAGACACTTAGGTACTGCAAGGGGGAGGTAGGGTGATGGCTTAGTGCATCTTCCCTACATGTAACCAACCTCCGAACCTAGAATCACTGCTTTCAAAAACCAAAATGGAGTTATTTTAAAAAAGGGCTTAAATATTTTCGAAGGTTGCCAAACAACCTATTTTCTTAAAAAAAAAAACCCCTCTCTCGATGAAGTTTTCCAAAACCTTTTTAAAAAAACCCTAAGTATAACCTTCAGATTGCACTTAGTTTTAGGTTACCTAACTCACCTTAATCAAGTTAGGTGGTGACTCTAAACCTTTTTCCAAAAGCCCTTATTCAAATCAAATTTTCAATTCAAACTCGTCCTTCTAGGAGGATGAGTTCTAATGAGAGAGCACTGTATTTTTCTTACTTGTCTTTTTTGGTTGCAAAAAATTGGGGTGCGACAGCTGGCAACTCCACTAGGGACGCTTAGAGGGTTAGGCCATTGTCATGTCTATTCCCCCTCACCCACTTAGAGTCTTTGATTAATTTGTCCAATTCTATCCACTTGAAAAACTTTCAAAATCAAGTTTTTCCAAGTTGTTTTTAAAAACCTGTCATAACTTGCATTCAATTATTCAATCTTGCATCACGTTTGTCATTTAAGTACTAACTTTTGCATATTTATTTATGTAGGTGGACCTTTGTTCACATTTTGTTTCGTGTTATATTAACTGCTATGTATTTCATGACTGTATGGAATGGACAAGATGGATGGGAGTTGTTGGACCCTTTCCTCTGCTTTTTAAAATTTCACACACACACTGCACGTGCACAAGTATTTGCATACTTGCATTCTTACCTAATTATGTTCCTTCTAATTAGAAGGGGAAACGGTATATTGGTTGTGGGCAAGATGTTGTGTCAGCTTCTTTGCCTACGGCCTCTTGATGGTTCCCCTAGTCAGATCACCAACTGATAATGGCACCACCTCGGCGAGTGGGCCTAGGCTTAAAGATTTGGGAATCGAGCTTTCTTAGGAAGCATTAGTAAACCCTCAATCTCATGCTTATATAGACACCATGCGTAGCCGAACCTTTGCTGAATTTAAGACACACTCCGTTTTCAAAACCATGGAGGAAAAGGTGACTGCTTTACTTTCCTTTAAACTTGTCTATTCCTGTTGTTATAATGCTTATATTCTTGCTGTTATAATGCCAATATTCCTGCAATTATAATGCCTATCGAAGTGCTCATGCATCTATGTTTACTTTACAAATGCATTCTCTTTCTCTCTCTACTCTATACATCCATGTTCATGAATTCAATATTCCATGTCAAGACGAAGAGTTCCAAAACTCCTAAGGGTTCCTCAACCCTAAGAATTCATGGCATGCATAAAACCATATCTCGAGAGGGGCCTAAATCCCTTTTCGTCCGTGGGGGTAGGATTGCCCAAACAAAGAAACATCAACCGGCTCATGCCAAAGAGGTATTATATTGCATAATAAGAGCAAAACTCCATCTCCAAAATGGACTCAACATCATGCTTAGATTCTCTCGAAGAAGGGGCCTCCATAGGATATGCACCGCATAAAACTTCTAACTCTACATACTAATTGTGTTTTGTTTTTCTTATCCTTTTTTCAGGTCAAATAACATAATTAAACTCATGAAACCCCTCTAACATCACACCCAGTTCAAACTCGTGCAAGGATAAGCTCGGTTATTGGAAAAGGCCGAACCTACATTAAGGAGTAAGAAGAACTAACCATCCATCAGCAAGACAACACCTCTAAGCAACTACCTCCACGCCATGGGATGACAATCACCATCCATGCAGAAGAGAACTTCACCATTTGCAAAGTCTGGTCAGATACATGCATTGCCATGATAAAATCCTCTAACTTCCAAATGCATGCCAAATACTATAAAATATCTGTTAATTTGCCTTCCGTTGATATACCTGGCAAATGAAACACCAAAGAGGTTGGCATAGTTCCAAAACCCTATTAAGAGTTCTCACCAAAGGGCCTATAAGAAAAAGGAGATTTTCACAAAATTTATCTATTTTCTTTCTACCTTTCTATCTCTTAAATATAAAATTGCATGTCATGCGATCATAATTCAAAATGAAAAAGAATAAGTTTTTAGTTTATCCCCTTTATCTCATACTCTCGTGGATGATTATTGCTTTTAGGGATTCTTCCCTATTTTGTAATGACTCAACTCAAAGGGGATGAGATAGCATGGGCAACCACTCAAAGGGAGTTAAAACTTTTGAGAGACAAAGAGAGAGTGAGAGATAAGAGGAAGACAGTCTCAACAAAGAGGTGCAGATTTTATTGAAAAGACAACACTTGAGTAATATCCTGGCTAAGTGATGGGTAGCCGAGTCCTAAAAATGATGAGAAGCCATTATTCTATTTATCTAATAAGAAATTAACACTACCCTTTGCTCAGCCCACTAGAGCCGTAAGTAATTTTTATTCAGATATCCCCAAATCAGGAATCATCCCCCATATTGGGGTAAGCACAAAGTAGTTGACTTGATAGCATATATAGGGGTTCACTGGCAGAAACACACCATTTGTAAGAGCATTGTCTAAATTTTGTACAAAAGCTTTATAGACTAAGCAATTCAATTTGAAATGATGAAAGGCCCTCAATTCTGCTACCATACACAAAGAAAATTCCTTTACAAAGCCCACTTGAGGCGGTTATGTTTTTTCAAAAAACCAACCAGATGATCACCGCCTGTATTGGGTTAAGGCAAAAGCCATGAGTAGGAACTAATTAACAACAATGAAAGTGGTGATTTCCAAAAAATTATGGTGTCAAAGGTGTCTCTAGTAAAGAAGATATTGTGTTTGTGGGGATCTTCAAAAGAAATACTATCATCCAAAAATATAAATGAAAAAGTTGACATATCTAAAAGTCGACTTAAGAACAGTTTTATTGATGAGAAAATCCTAATTAGAAGGCAGAGAGCGGTCTAGAATAACAAAAGGTGTTGGAAAGAAATAAGAAACAAAGGAATGGAAGTTAACTTGTCGAAGGTGATCATTGGTCTTTCAAAATCCCACAAGTGATAATGTTTGAGCCTTTATACCCTTTCACTCATAAACTCCTTAACATAGCCTACGTTATGGTCCAAATCAAAGTCCTCTCTGATCAAAGAAAATTGCTTATTCCAAATAAGCCTGAACAATACCAAGATAAGTAGGATGAGAAAGAAGAGCTAGGGAGGAATGCAAGGGCAATCTCATGCTCTAAAGTGTGCTTAGATGGTTTTGGTTTAAACAACCCACTAAAAGAAAATCTTTGAGCCTAAATATCCCTTCATTTCTTACAACCCGTAATCCTAGCCTGCATTACAATCCCAAAAGAAATCTTCTCGAATTGAGGGCCAAGCTGTTTATCGCTATGTAGAGGGCATGCAAGTTGTTACTCAAGCCACAGTGCCATTTTGGAAATCTAAGAGAGAAAACCAAGTGAGGTCTGAAAACTCCCAAATAGAAACCTTGTAGAAAGTAGGGATAGGATGGCAGATGGCGAACCAAAAGGTCAAGATCTCTTGAGAATAGTGCAAATGCTATCACACCCCGATAAGAATAGGACAAAACTAGGGAAGGATATTAAAGGGGAAACAGAATCCCGAGAGTATGAGCCTTGGGGCAATCCTGGGACATTATTTGTAAATAGCCTATATACATGTAGTACTAGTACATCCATAACCTGTACATTCATTAAATTCCTGTATTTATAAAAAAAAAAATAGGACATGCATTCAATTCTATTTCTATATATACATTCATCAAAAAGTATGACATGCATTCAATTTCATACTTATATGTACATTCATAAAATAAAATAAATATATATACATATATTTATGACATGTATTCACCCCTTTACCTGTGTTCTTTTTTTTCAATATTGGCATAAATAAACTGTTTTTGCACAAAAACTAACTATATATCTTTTCCCTCTCTCTCTCTCTCTCTCTCTCTCTCTCTAATAGGAAACAAGGAATAAGGTAAAGCACCAAAAGGAGTTAAAGCCACCCCTAGATAAATTAACCTCAGACATCTCCAACACCGGCATGCACGTTAAAAAGCTTAGACTTCTATGGCCGACAAAGAACAGAGAATGGGGCAACGACCCACTGTCGACCTCCGCAATCAAATGACTTCTGATTCGAGATACCATGTATGTTGAAAAAAGGAGTAACAAATAAGTGTCTGATGGCCCAAAGTTAGAATAGTGAAGAACATCCCCAAAAATATGCGTTGGCCCCCTAATGGAGTCTAGTTAGGCTTACGAATATTTCTTCCATAACTATAGGAGCATATGAGTGCCCTCGTGAATCCTGGTAAGTAGTATACGTAATCGACAGTCAACCAAGTTAGTCTCTAGGAGAACACCAAGAATCTTAAGAAGAGCAAAGCTAGGGCCACCATGCAAGAGACTGACCAATCCTGAGAAGAGTGCCAATCAACTGGATGAGCTGTCATACCTATCACAAACTAAAAGTGGGAAAATAGAAACCCTGCTGAAACATAAGGAAATTGGGGCAGGAGATCAAAGGAAAGGACCGCACGACGAAGCCTAAGCTAAGAAAAGACAATCATGATGCAGCCATCAGGAAAAGTAGGTCCCACAATGTAAGCTTAACCGTCCTGAAGACCTAGGAGGAAGCTATACTCATAAGGCGTAGGGGGAAGCTCACATTCCCCAAAACAGAAGAGAGACAAGTCAGGCTACCAAAAAGGAATCACTACCTCTATGAATTCGGGGATAAGCGACACTAATAGGAGAGAAGCTATACAACTAAAGGACCGGTAAAAGATGTCCTACTCATCTGGAGGATACCCATCATACCAAGCTCTCAGTCGACTCAATATCGCGTCTACCATCCTAAAAGGTAAACCAAGATAAGAGGTATTAATATAAAGTTCAAAAGACAAGAAATAAAAACAAAAATGAACAAGTGAAAATGAATGGAACAACTTTCAGATAAGTTCTACTCAAACCAACTCAAAAGGTTTATTAAAAACTTTTCATTTAAAAGCTCTTTTCTAAAATAAATTCTTAAAGGTTTCTTAAAAAGTTCCTTCCAAATCAGTTTCACAAGGGTTTTCTAACATTTTCCTTCAAAAGGTTCTCAAAAGAGTTTCTTAACCTTTCCTTCAAAAATTCCTTTTCAAAATCCGGTCAAAAGATTTTTCTAACTCCCTTTTTCCAAAAGTTCATCTTTAAGATCAGTTTTTAGAATCAAATTCTAAGGATACTAAATGTTTCCCTCCAAGATCCATTTCAAAAATCAAGGCCAAAATCATTTTCAAAATCAAATCTCAAATTCTTCAGTCTATCTCGAAACTTTTCTAATCTGTTTCTTCAAAAAGATTTCTATTCCAAACAAACTTCAAGATTTCCCAAAGCTCTTTCCCTCAAAAACTTTTAGTCAAAATAAATCCTTACAAATTTTCAATGTTTTACTAAAAGAAAAAAAAAATCTTCCAAAATTTCTATCAATTTCAAGGTTTTTTGAACTCCTTCGTTCCAAGCCTTTATCAATTTCACAAATGTTTCTAAGGTCAAAATCTATTTTCAGGAATTTTCCAAAATTCTTCCTCAAAATTTTTATCTAAAATTCTATTTTCGAAAATTTTCCTAAGTTTTCTTTTAAAAAGTTTTTCTAAAAGGACCCCTCGAGTTTTTTGGGGTTTTCTCTGTCAAAAAGGCCTCACTCTCAAGGCTTTCTTAACTTTCTTCTTCAAAAATTTTGATTTCAAAAAGACCTTTCTAGGCTTTCTAACTCCTTTCTTCAAATATATATATATATATATATATATAATAAAAGGTTTCATTTCAAAATCATTTCCTCAATTTTTCAAAAACTTTTTCCTTCCAAAAAGTTTAATCGAGTTTCCTGAGTTTTATCCTTCAAAAACTCCATTCTCAAAAATATTCCAAGGGTTTTCAAACTTTCTTCCTTAAAAAGTTTTCTTCTCAAAAAAATATTTCATAGGTTTCTTAAGCTTTTTCCTTAAAAAGCCTTGTTTTTAAATTTTCTGGGTGTTCAAACTTTCAACCTCAAAAATCCTTTTTTCAAAATTCTAGGTTTCCATATTTTTCCTCAAAAGTTGTCCCAAGTTTTAAAGGTTTTTCAAATCCTTCTAATTTAAATCTAAATCAATCTTTTTCAAAAATCGATTTCAAAATCTATTCAAACAATCAACTTCCTTCTCGAAATCATTTCAAAATCAACTTTTCAAAATTTTAGATTTCAAAAATCCAAACAATCTAGTTTTTAAACTCAAAACTCAAAATTCCAGATTCACCAATCATAAAAAAAATTTTAAAGTCCGTCCCTCCGATCGCCTCGTGGTTAATATGGGACTCTTACTTTATAATTTTCTGTCTTTGACAAGTAAAAACAGAAAAAGAGGAGCAGTTGTAAGCACCCTATTTTTGCCTGCTTAGCAATCTCTGGTTCGACGAGACTCACATTTAAACCAAAATAGACACATTCAACTCAAAATTAATTTTCTAGACTCAATCTAGTCAATCAATTGTCTCGCAGGCTAGCCGGGCCCAACGAAGGCAAAATGACCAAAATGCCCTTGGGGCATTACTCGGTCCAATTTCATTTGGCACATCTTCCTATAGACTGTAAGTTTCCATTTCAATCTAAAATTTAATTTCAAGTCCAATTCCAATTCCAGTTCAAATCAAATCTGGCATGCCTTTTGAGAAAATTAATCCCTCAAGCTATAAGTCCATCCAGTCCGACACGTTTTTTGAGAAAACTTTTCGGAATGGTAAGTCCCTTCAAACCTGTCGATCGAGATAAGACCCCAAGTCTTCAAGATGGTAGAAAGGTTCACCTTTGGCGCTTGCTACCCCGCCAATGTAGAATATCTATTATTTAACACGTCTTTCGAGAAAGTTGATTCCTTAGACGATAAGTCCACCTAGCAGCTTTCCGAGATCAGGCAGATTTTGGAATGAACGCGACCCATTAGAGTAACAAAAATACTCATAAACATCGCAACCGTTAGAGTGGTAGAAACACTCGCAAACAGGTCAACATTAGAAATTGCCAATAAAACCCCTATGTCATGGGACTGAATACGCCTATTGGCCATGACACATTTACCAAAGGACAAAATACCTTTGGAAACCAACTAGTCACACACTGTCAAAGTGGCAAAAACACTCAAACCTGGGTCAACACTAGTGCCTGCTAGCCCACTCCGGTGAAAAATGACCAAGCTGCCCCTAGGGCCTTTTTGGTGCGCTTCTCGAGAAAGTACCTAAGTCCTCAGAACAGTAAGTCCACCCTTCCAAGATTGTCCTAAAGAAAATTTTGTACGTTCAAGTGCCTTCTAGACAGTTCTAGATCAATTTCGAGACCATTGGGTCAAAATGACCATTTTGCTCCTAGGTATTTGATCGCCTTGGGAAACACACTGACTCTAGGTATCAAACCGGTAACCTCCCGAGGATGCTTCTAATAGTATTCCCGACCTTCTGATAATTTTTTGGATCATTCCGAGTCAATTTCGGTAAACTTATTGCAAAATGACTGTTTTGCCTCTCATGGGCCGATCGCCTTTTCCAACCATACCGACTCTGGTTATCAAACCAGCAACTTCCTAGAACACTCTAGGTAGTGTTTCCACGCTTCAAGCCTTCTTCTGAGACATTCCAAATCCATCCTGGTAGTTTTTCGGTTTGATTGACCGTTTTGCCCTTAGTGGCCCGGTCAACTTTTCTAACAAATTCTGATATTGTTTTTGAAGTCTACTACCCCTGAGATACTATTTTAAGGGTTTCTACCTATTTTCGGCCTTCTGTCCCATTCCCGACCTCCCAAATTATTTTTGGATTTTCAGAGTCACTCCTAATGTAGCCAAGCCAAAAATTGCACGATAGTCACTAGGATAGACGCCCAAATCTTTTGTCTTGCGTGCCAAGGGTCAAAGATACGTTTCTTACTACCTTAAAAGGTTTCCTAAGTGGCTGGCACCAATATAAGCCAATATTCAACCTAGCGCCACTCTTAGTTGCGTCAATGTATGTTTTGGCCTGGCTCCACTTGTAGTGGCGCCAGTGTATTCTTTTAGCCTGACACCAGTGCAACAAACGCCAGGTCGGTGTAAGTTGTCTATAAATACAGAGCCTTCCCCCTGCGTAAAAGGGTCAGCAATTTAAGTCCAGAAATTATGTCTCTCGATATACAAACCTCGAACTCTCTCCAAACCCTAGTTTTCTTTGGCTTCTTCAAACTCTATCCCCCATAAATTTTAACTCTAGCATAAATACACTCTATACACTCATATACAAGCCTCCAAGTTGGTCATTGAAGACTCAAGTTGCTGCAATCTCAAAGCTCTCGAAGTTCAAGCAAAGTAAAGCAAATAAAACAAGCAAAACATAGAAGACATAAGGTTAGTTTCCTATTTACGTTTATGCAATTCCCCCCTCTCGCTTCTCTCTCCTAACCCACTTGGGTTCTCTTCTATTTTAATCTCCATCTTCTACCGCCCTTTCTTACATGCTTGAAACAAGGGACTCCCCGATTCATGTGTAGGAAGAACTATTGAAAGTCACCGTGTTGGGGGCTTTCTCTTAGTTTAACTTTGGACCATATGGATTAGGCCCCCTTGATTATGTGGTGAAGCCTAAATCTTGTATGTTCACGACCCTATTACATTATACATATCATAGTCATGCATCCTTTTAAAATTGTTTTCTAAACTTGTTTTCAAAACTTACATCTAAATCTCTTTCAAAACTTGCATTAAAATCTTCTTTTTCCAAACTTGTTTTAAAAAATCACAATCATAAGATGATTCTAGTCACTCCATGGTTAGGGTTGTTTTTTGAAAGTGTTACATAAGTTTTGGGTATAAAATTGCTTTTGTCAAAATCACGATCCTAAGGTGACTCTAGCCATTCCATAGTTAGGATTGCTTTAGGAAAGGGTTATATTTAAAGTGACCATCATGGTCCATATTTTCAAATCTTTGTTATTTTCAAAGTCACAATTCTAGAATGGTTCTAATTTTCTTATGGTTAGAATCGTTTTAGGAAAGTGAGATATTTTTAGAGATATGCAAAAGTCCATATTCCAATCCCTTTCCAAATCACTTTTCGAATCTACTCTCTAAAATCTCCTTTTCCAATTTACTTCCCAAAAACTCTTTTTAAAAATTTATTTCCTAACGAGTCCTCTTTTCAAAAGCTCTCTTTCCAAAAACTCTCTCAAAGGTCTATTTTTAAAAATCTCTTTTTCTTGGAGTCCAAGCCAAACCCTAGAACCCATGGTTAGGAAACTTTAGTGGTCAATTTTCTTTTCATGTCAAAATCTTAGATTTTCAAAATTCTATTTTCTTCATGAAAAATCATAGGTTTTCAAAATCTCTTTTTCATATCAAATCATATTTTCTAAATCCAAGTTTTCCAAATCTCGTCTCTTCCAATTCTATGTCAAATCTAATTTCTAACTTAGGAAACCAAATTTAATCCTCCGTTTTTGGAAACAAAATCAAATCATCTCTTTTGAGAATGAAATCAAATCTTTTATTTTAGAAAATAGAAATCAAACCTTTTCTAATTTCAAATCTTTCCTAATCTAAACCTTTCCTAATTCCTATCCTCTTCAAAACTAAAACTTTCAAACCCTTTCTAATTTTAAACTTTCAAATCTTTCCTAATTTCAAACTTTTCAATCTTTCTAAATTTAAACCTTTCTTAATTTCTAAACTTTCTAAATTCCAAATCTTTTCAAAATTCAAACTTTCTTAAATTCAAGACTTTTCAAAATCCAAATCTTTGTAAATTCTAAATCTTTCTTAATTCTAACTTTCCAAATTCGAATCTTTCCAGAATCAACTTTTTCTTAAAAGTAAACTTTCCAAATTTAAAACTTTTCAATTTCAAAACTTTCCTAATTTGAAACTTTCTAAATTCGAAACTTTTCTAATTTGAAACTTTCCTAAAATGGAACCTTCTTAATTTGAAACTTTCGCAATTCCAAGATTTCCTAAATCCAATCTTTCCTAAACTCCAACTTTTCAAAATTTCTAAATCAAGTATTCAAGTCAAGGCTTTCCTAAATACATTCCAAGTCAAGTTTTTCTATATCAAATCAAATCTTAAGTCTTTTCTAAATCCTAAGTTTTCTAAAATCAAACTTTCTAAAAACAAACTTCTTAAGTCCAAATCAAATATTTTCCAAGTGCATGCTTCAACCCTAGGTTACCTAAGTCTTAGGATACCTAAACTCTAGTTTAACCCTAACTCAAAAGTTAAGAGGTTTCCATCTCTTTTCTAAACCAAGATGGTTTTTTAATTCCAATTAAGGTCAAGATGTTTCCAAAATTCTATTTTTCTAAACCAAGTCTAATTCCAATCTTCTAAGTCTAAATTCTAAATTAAATCATTTTCAAACATTCTATTATCAATTGGACTCTTATCTGAACTACGACTAATTTGATTCCTAAAAAGGGATACGTAGGCAACCCTCATCAGTGCGGTCATAGCTGTTTTCAAATTTTTAATTTCACAACCTTTTTGAAGTTTCTAATTCCCAAGCTTTTTCAAGTTTTCAATTCCATAATTCATTTCAAATTTCTAATTTTAAAATCTATTTTCAAATCTCTGATTCCATAATTTATTTTCAATTTTTAAAACTTTCTTTCCAATTTTAAATCAAGTCTTTTCAAATCTATTTCCAAAATCAAATCAAGTTCTTTTCAAATCTACTTTCAAAATTAAATCAAATTCTTGTACTTGCATATCATGAATCATGTCAAACTTCTTTCTAAATTTTTTTTTTCTGAAGTGGATAGTATTGTACATTTATTAATCCAAGATCCCAAATAAGTGAACCTAGGGTGAATAGACATGTAGGTACTGTAAGGGTGGACTAGGGTGATGGCCTAGTGCGTCTTCCCTACACGTAATTAACTTCCGAACCTAAAATCACTATTTTCAAAAACCAAAATGGAGTTATTTTTAAAAAGGGCTTAAATATTTTCAAAGGCTGCCAAACAACCTATTTTCTTAAAAAACCCTCTCTCAAGGAAGTTTTCCGAAACCTTTTTCAAAAACCCTAAGTATAACCTTTGGATTGTACTTAGTTTTAGGTGACCTAACTCACCTTAATCAAGTTAGGTGACGACTCCAAACCTTTTTCCAAAAGCCATTATTCCAATCAAATATCCAATTTAAACCTAGTTGCACTCGTCCTTTTAGGAAGATGAGTTCTAACCAGAGAGCACTGTGTTTTCTCACTTGTCTTTTTCAGGTGCAAAAAATCGGGGTGCAACACTAGAGACTGCAAAATTTCTCACGACCTATCTATAATGCATACGTATAATACCAAATATTCTAATCTGATTAGCATAGCCTAATCTACGTGATTAGAATCATACCTTTGAGATCTCTTTGGCTTGATCTCGAATAACAAGAAATAGCAATAAGCACGAATCAATTGCTCAAACTCAACCTTCGAACTTCAGCTGTTCCAAAGAGAGTGGGCTCACAGCTACTAGGGTTTCTCTTCCTCATGAAAACGTATATCTCTTAATTATGAGCAAGTGTAACCCTAACTACTCTTAGAGTACGTATATATAGAGGCTATAGCAGGGACTAGGATTAATATAACTAGGGCTTCCAACGCAATTAAGGATTCATAATCCAACCAGGATTAGTCCTTATTTTCGTAAACTATAATTTATACCACTAATGAATTATAATTACACTCCTTATCATACTACTTCTGCTAAGATTTTTAGATTTTTTTTTTTTTAGAGCGGTTTTGCTGCTGTTGAATTAAGTTCGGTTGCTCAGGTCGCAGATGTGGCCAAATAACATGAAGCCAAGTGGCAAGGATTAAAAGTCTTGGTTGTACCGGATCCTAAAATGGGAAACTTAGCAGAGATTATTGGTTGTTTAGGATCCGGTGCAACCAGTACTTTTAATACTTGCCACATGGCTTTATGTTATTGGGCCACAACTGCGATCTGAGCAACCGCACTTAATTCAACAGCAGCAAAATCGCTCTTTTTTTTATTTATTATTCTATGTATTAGACGAGTCCTCCATCATAAAATTTGAATTTGAGTTTGGATTCTTCCTCACACTTATTGGTAAGCTATTTTTTATGTAGTACCTGAAACTTATATATATATATATATATATTACTAACTAGTTGTTCTTTTGATTAATCTTAAGCATTTGTAGTTTTTCCGTTCTACTCTATATAATTTATGTGAATGGTCACTCTTCACAAACTTAAAAGAGTAGTAAGTTGAAGATCTAGTGCCCTGTTAAAAAAAAAAAAAAAAAAGCCTTGCTGACATGTGTTTTTAAAATAAATTTTAAGTAAATTTTGTCTAATTATGCAAAATGTTAAAAATTATCGATGCATAATTTTTAACACTTTGTATAATTTTACAAAACACATGTTAACATTTTTTATTAAAAAATATTAACGTGCTTCAATGATTGAATAATGTTGAATTTTGGTCCAGATGATTATCATTGAACAATGTTGAATTTTGGTCCAGATGATTTGTTAAGGGACCCAATTAATTTGTCACATTTGTTGGATAGAATTGGGAAAGAAGCCAAACTCTGATAGGCATGGCAGCCGCATTGGTTGATTGTAGTATTGACGCGTTTCAAAGGCAAAACATATAATTTTGGATAATGTTATATAACTGAATATTATACATAACTAGTAGTTAATCCGTGTAATGCACGGGGATTAAGTATTATTCAAAATTTACTATTTATGTATTATTATCTTTTATTATAAAAGGACAGATAAGAAATATTTAAAAAAGTGATTGTATATATATGTTGTAAGTAATTAATTTAAAATTCAAAATAATTAAGTATATAATATTAATTTGTTTTATGAAAAGATAATGTTATGAAAAATAAAAAAAACTCATTAAAACTCAGTGAGTTAATGTAATAGAGCTTTTTTTTTAATACTTTGCATGAAAGAAAAAATTAATAGTACTGTATTTAATTATAGTCAATTTATTAAGTTATTTTTTTAAAATTTAATATTAGAATTTTTGGTATTTTATTCTGATCAAACAAAGATACACATACTTTAATAAAACTCAAAAACTTGTGATATCATTAATTGCTAACTATTATGCTTTACTTCCTTTTTTTTAATTATATAATTTATGACTTCATAACTGTCCTGTAAACTACAAATTATAATTCATTATGAATTATACCACTAATGAATTATGTTTCAAGCTTTATATTATTAAATGCTTATTTATCTCTCCTTGTTCAGAATACAGATACCCGTCAATTAAATTAAATTACTGATAATTAAATTTAATAGATTTATTTAATTCCTTGAGACCTTCCACTTAACTTATTTGATATGTCGAATTCATAATTCACTTGTAAGGTTTAACATAATTAAAACTTATAAGTTTTCTCAAAGGGGTATCATCAATCCCTATACCAGGACGTGGGTTCTATCAATAAATTAATATTCACCATACATGTAATATCATTGTCCAACTCACTGAGTTTATTAACGTACAAATAATCTCACTCTTCTATGAATCAAAATAATAAAAACTATATGCACGTGTCTATATATTAAATTAGGATTAAGAGAATAAGCATTCATAATAATCATGAGGTATTAATTGTTTTATATAGTCAGTATAAAAATAATTACCTCAATACGGTTCTGTTCAATACACACAAAGTGTACTAGTACAACGAGTTGGAACCATACCATTCCCTATAGTCAAGATAGACCTATT
>CM065387.1:29012500-29117500 GCA_033060915.1 Euryodendron excelsum
CTGGTGAACACCATGTTCACATTTTACTTATTGTTATGCGAATGCTTTATATGCCATGAATGAATGAGTGCGGCAGGATGGATGAAATGTGTGGATGGGGTCTTTCCTCCAATTGAGAAAATTCCACTATAAAACCCTAAATTTTTTAATATTATCTTCCACAATTCATTATCTTTTTATTTAAATGTAAATATTTCAAGGCACTATTGATAGTTTTGGTAGTAACTCAATTGTGCTGGGCCAAGAGCACCCCCTCAATTAAAAGCTTCCATAGTCGGTTGACCAAAAGCTCCCATTCCTCGAAAGAAGTTTTTATAGGATCCCTATCTACCAAAATTTTTACTTCTTCCTTGTATCATCATCAGATGAAGTATAATCTGAACACTGTTCCACTTTAATTAGTCACAAACCAAAATAAACAATAGAAGTGAAATGGACAAAGAAAGAAGTTAAGTTCTAAACTCCATTTTTTAATGATCTAATTTTCTTGGAAGACAAAGAAGTGGGATTCTCAAATTTGGAAGATACTTATTTTGGATGAGCAGAGTTAATAAGATAAATCAAACGAGTTCTGCATCATGAACTTTGTACTGTTGCAACACCAATGCGCCAATTGCGATACAATAGAGTTGTAATTCACTAGTTATTCCAGATGCTCACCAAAGCTTAAAAAAACCAAAGGTTATTTGTCTCTTTCTAGGGTTCCATACCTTGGAACTTTATGTTCATAATGATGTCATGCTTACCTTTGGTACTCCGAAGAAACAAATCTTGATCATGGAAATAAAGGTATCATTTCAAAAATTTTGCCTAGACAAGATATGCCCTATTTGCAAGATGGAAGACCTGTTGATATGGTCTTCAACCCATTAGGAGTACCTTCATGAAAGAATTTCTTTTGTAATTCCTTACATAAGGATTCAGAAAATACCGGATCCCCGCCTACACAAGCAAATTGTTGATAAAACTCCAAAATGGCATTTTCTTTTGACCCAATTTTTTTTTTCTCCTTATCATTCACATATTATGCATTTACCACTTGTTTTATTATTTTAGAAAATTGATTTATGCTTTATCAACTCATTTCATATCATAGTTCAAGCGTTAAAAATTGGTAAGGTTTACTATTCACTTTTACATAATATAAGCTAGAGGTCTTTCTCGTAATTTGCTAGCTTAAAGTAAAATAGAGTTAGGTTTCTTCATATAGATAATAATGTGTAGGAGGAGAATGAATCTAAGCTTTTGAGAATAAAAAAATTGAGAGATGGAGAGGGCGGCGACTGTGAGGCATAGGTCTTATTTTGGGGGAGGTAGCTATGAGAGACCAACAGAGAGGAGACCCGAGAGAGAGAAGGGTCTGCAGCTTGGAAAGGAAAACCGTGACGATGTGCCTATGTGGAGTTCTCCAATGAAACTTTCGGCAACAAAATAAGGAGGATGATGGAACAACTGTCATTCCTTTTCTTGATGTGTGTTAATATACATATATTCAATCTCCTGCCAATTTATGCAAGGACTGTATTAAAGTGTTTGAGAAATACCGCCGTATGTGGGTGTGGTCAGTGTTAATTATGTGTATGTTTGTGAAAATGGGACAAAGAAGGAGTTGCAGTGAATGACATATTTGGGTGGAGGCAATTACGAGCAATTTTGTTGCTGCACCTGATGACTGCTTGGTTGGGTCTTTATGGGCTGCTTTGGGCAGCCATGATTGGGACGTTAAGAAAATAGTAATAATAATATATACTAAATAAAAGAATGGAAGGGAGTGGATCTTGGTTTGTTTCTGCTATGGTATATATTATACATGTGCATGTATGCGTAAGTATGTGTGTACATAGTTTAGTGTGTGGAATTGTGGATATACAACATGTTTAGAATAGAAAATGGAGGAGGGAATAATGAATATAAAGAAATAAGAAAATAGACAAGGAATTAGTGAAGCCGATATTCTAATTGCATGTATATATATGTATACGTTGAAATGTGGGTGTATATTTGTGTATATATATTTATGTATATGTGGGTGGTTCTACTTGAGTGCACAATTGATAAAAGAAAATGATAAGAAAAGAAATAATAGAAAAGAACCATCAAAGAAAATAGTGCAAGAGAGTAAGAGAGAATGAAAGCAAGTTAAGAAAAGAAGAATAATGCAACGGTCATGGAAGCAATAACAGCCATGCATTGGGTCGTCTCTGTTGACCATAAAGTAATTGGGTCTTTAAATGTAAAGGAGTGAGGGAGATGGGGAAGCAAGGGAGAACCAAAAGGAAAGAATAGAGGGCAATAGAGTAGCTGCCATGGCTACATCTGCACAGTGCCATATAGGGAAAGGATAGGGAAGAAAGAGGAAGATAAAGAAAAGAATAGATGAAGAAATAAGAAGAAAATCAGAGAGAAGGGTTGCAATTTTAGAGAGAGAGAGAGAGAGAGTTGGGTCTCTCGGCTAGATTATCGAGACATGGCAGAAATTTTAGTGTGGGTGAGCCCATGCAGTTATGATACACCCTTGTGTACTTGAGACTGTCTGAGTAGATTCTAACTTCATGAAATATCTTGCCTTAGCATTTTCGATGTGATGAATTCATTTTTTATGTTAGTTTGCTCAAATTATGATTATAAGATGGTGATCTAGAATGGATAGAGAATGAATGGCCAAATAACATTTGTGGGAATTCGACGGTAAAACGTGGCCATTTTATGTGAAATTTTAATATGTTGATCTTGATGATATTAAATAATGATCTGTTGGATTGGATCTTGATAGAATGATGTTCCAAATTTTACTTTCTTAAAATGATGTTGTTGGGGATCTCTAGTTACTTGCAGTGTACTCAAAATTTAAATAGTGATCAACGGATACCTATTATTTCATTGGTTGTGAAGATTGATTTTATTATCGCATCTTGTATGACTTTAAGAACATGATTATTTTTTTTATGATTAAAATATCATGTGATGCATAATTGGTGATATGAATGAAATACATTATTCGAATGATATTGTTATCCTTAATGATGCACAAAGTTGTGAGATTATGATTATGTTGAATACAATGATCATGGAGAAATGCGGTGGATGGGAACTCCGAAGATTTACATGACAATGAGTAAAGAATACAAAAATTGGATAAAATGAATCGGATAACGGGATTATGTGGCATTGAACATATTAAATTGTTAGTAACATAAATAAGTGAATAAGAAGATCATTATTGCACTTGAGTGAAAGTCAGTTATCATAAGCATTGCATACATATTGCATTACAGTTTATTATTGTTATCTTGTCTATATCCTGCTTTGTATGCTACATATTGGATTTGGTTATTTTCGGACTCCTGGGCGTAAGCTCACACCCCACAAGACTATGCAAGTTTAAGTTTTAACACGAAGAGGTTTTGGACAAGCTGGATATCTATTAGATTTTTCTTTATTGTTGTATATTCTGTTAGCATTGAGTGTAATCTTGTATTATATGTTAGGTTCCGGTTGTCCTTGAGGGTTTTGGGATTTGGAGTATTATTAGTAAAGTGACATGTAGACGCTATGTTGTAACTGGGACTTTCTTAAATTGGACTTTGGTATTATTCTTGGATGTCATTGAGAATTTTGACTTATTTTTATAAAAATAAGTTATTTTTACTATAAATCACCCTAGGAAATTGGAGCATGAAGTGAATCACAAAGCATTTTGCATACATTTGCATAACCCATCTTACTTATTAGTTAGAAAGGAGAACGGTAGAACAACCACCAGGGGATGCAATACCTATTTCCTACCTAGCGGCCTATCAAGGTTCCCTCGCTCAAGTCACCAACCAAAAAAAGTAGTTTACCCCCACGGGGGTAGACGCTGGAGGTCCAATGATTCGGTAACCGAACTTTTTAGAAATAGTTGTTAACTCTGACCTCACGCTGCATATAGCACTCCTTGCATAACCCTGGAACCTCTGCTGAAAAGAGGACATGCGTCATTTTAAAAATCGAGGAAAGAGCGACCGTCTTTATATTTCCATATCAGTGTCTTTAAACTGCTTACTTACTATTGTTATGTTGTGCACGCATCAATACTCATTCTATGACATGAATTCTAAGAAATTCAAATTCATTGCAATCTCATACATATAATTAAGCTTAGAGAGAATGGTCAAAAACCAATCTCATTTAGTCAAGCCTTTCCAAATTCCTATGGGTTTCTCATGACCTTGAGAACTCATGGCATGCATAAAGTTTCTTGAAGGTTTTCGAAAACTTATTAAGGGGTGAATCAAAACACACTTCTGATACTGATACGAAACTATTTTTAAAATTATGGTCCGATACGTTTGCAAAATCTTCAGAAACGCTTGGAAAATGTTTAAGATAGAATACTTAACAAACACTCCTTGGAAACCAAGGAAAACTAATAGGAAACTAGGTAAAAACTTAAAGCATTAATGTGTATATATATATTTTTTTAAGTTCCAACTAAGTATCTATCAAATTATTCATTTGGGTTTTTACTAAGCTTTTCAAAGGTTATTGAAAAGTTTTGTTGAAGGTTTAATTTAAAGTTTACAAAAATTTCTTACTAAGATTCCTATTAGAAGGGAGGATAGGTATGGCGAACTATGTATGTAATTGTGTAAGATATGATGTTGTACCTCATTCCTTAGCTAGTCCTCCTTTAAGTAAGTTGAGCTTTGCTAATCATGGATTGAAAATCCCCGAGCATTGCCCTCAAAGCAATTCCTTAGGTTGGAATGTTGGAGAGGATCATGAGGCATCATTTTTTCAAATTCTTAGCCTTATTGTTGTGCCTCGATTTTTGATCTCGAATCTGGGTCTCGACTCAGGCCAAACCTGATACTCTGTCTGTTAGAACTCACCCTTCCAAGAAGACAAGTGTGACAAGGTTTGAACTTGAAATGTATTTGATTAAGGGCTTTTTGAAAAAGGTTTGGAGTCACCACCTAACATGGTGAAAGCTGTGTTAGGTCACCTAAAGCTAAGTGCAATTCGAGGATCAAACTTAGGTTTTTGAAAATGATTTGAAAATATCCTCTTGAGAGGTGTTTTGGAAAATGGGGTTACTTGGCAACCTTTGAAAATGTTTAAAGCCCTTTTAGAAATGACACCGTTTTTGTCTTTGAAAACACTGATTCTAGGTTTGGAAGTTGATTACGTGTAGGGAAGATGACTGAAGACTATCACCCTACCCTGCCCTTGCCGTACCTACATATCTATTCACCCTTGGGTTCATTCACTTGAATCTCTAGTTCCTAAATATCCACTTGTGTACACCTTAAAAAGATTTTCAAAAGGGGTTTGTCATCACTATTTGGATAGATGAATGGATGATGCAATTTGAAAAAAAGAGTTTGAAAGATAATTGGGGTTGGATTTTGAAAAGGGGCACTAGAGTTTGAAAAGGGGTTATGAACACACCTATGAAGATTGCTTACGTATCTCGTTTGACGAGAATCAGGTCAGTCGTAGTTCGGACTTAGGGTCCAATTCAAAATAGGCACATCGAGGCTTTTGAAAAGTTTTGAAGACTCAATGGGGTCCTGTTTTTTTTTTTTTTTTTTTTAAAAAAAGAACTTGAGAGTTTTTTACTCGAAATTTAAAAATAACTCAAGAGAGTTTTGATTTGAAATTGGATATTGGAGTGTTTTTCCAATAGAACTTGAAGATTTTTGGAAATGCTTTTCAAATGGGACTGGAAGTGTTTTGAAGCATTCTTTTAACATAAGTCAAGAGAGTTTTGGAAGTTTTGAAAACTTGACTAGGGATTTGAAAGTGAGATTTGGATTTCCAAAAACTCTTGCGAACTTGTCTTGAAAATGACTCTTGGAATAGGTTTTGAACACCTTATGGAAGGCATAACAATGTTTTATTACCTTTAAGAGATTAGTTAATTGGGAACTAAACTCTTTTAAGGTTACGAATTTTGAAAAATATTTTTAGAAAAGGGGTTAGAAACTTTCCCTCTTTGAATATATCACTTGATCTTGGACATCCCTAACCAAAGACAGCCTAGGGTAGTTTAAAAAATGTGATGTTTGAAAATAGTTTTTAGAAATAGCTTTTGTAAAACCTTTAGGGTTTGAAACCCTAATTTGAACCTTAAAAGTTGCATATGATGTGTCACTTTTTCTTTGGAAACTCTAACCAAAAAAAAAAAAAAAAAAGAGTTAGGATCGCCTTAGGGTAGTGAGTTTTTGAAGTCAATTTAGAAATAGTTTTTGAAAAATGGTGAAGTGTCTAGCCATTTTGGATTGAGACAAGTTTTGAAAGAGCTTTTTGAAACATTTTTTTGGGTTGGAGTTGAAGTTTGAGAAAGGATCCAGAGTTACAATCTTGAAGCCTCCTAATACGAACCCCGCCAACAATGTGACGAAACCCAACACCAAATCTGGAAAACAAGACCAAAGAACCTTCAAGTTTGAAGGAAACCGCGACCCGTTGCTTAGCAAAGCAAGAACCTTGGTATGGTGAAGACGCCACAAACGGGAATGGATGATCCGTTTGATAAGTCTGGTTTGAACGCCACAAGGAATCCCTTGATAAGTTCGGATTAGTTCTTCAAGAAACTCAAGAAGAATATAGAAAACTCACAAAATATTCATTGAATTTGAATTTGACAACCAAGAGCCTTTTCATAGGCTTACATGATAAGATCTCTAGAATATTCTAATCTTTGGAGATTTCCTCAATTACTTCCTAGCCAATACAATCTTTCAAATATGGTATTTTCCCAAATCTGCTCACATTTCAAATATGATCCAAATCAATATAAATCTAATCCTTTCCAAAACCAAACCAAATCAAGGAAATTAAAAAAAATTCAAATTCAAAATTCAAATTCGAATCTCCATCTGATTTATTGCTAATCAATTAAGCCACATCATATTGTGAGCCCACTTGGACGTATATGACTTAGTGAAATACGTCCACATCTGATTGGGACCTCCCTTGCACGTGTATGGTGGATTGGTTCTCTCCCGGATCAAATTTGAGTAGTAAAACCAAGCTTTGTTCCCTCTCGGT
Organism: Euryodendron excelsum; assembly: GCA_033060915.1. Classification (NCBI taxonomy): domain Eukaryota; kingdom Viridiplantae; phylum Streptophyta; class Magnoliopsida; order Ericales; family Pentaphylacaceae; genus Euryodendron; species Euryodendron excelsum. The sequence goes on from CM065387.1 coordinate 29,019,539, forward strand.
GGTGAGTATATTTTCTCCTTGTTGTAGAACTCTCCGGACTAGGTTATTCATCTCTTCTTTGAATCTCTTAGCTCGTGCCCTCGTCACCGGACCAATTGGAACTTGAACCGGTCCATGAGTCTTGATAGCCTTGATGTCCTCATCACCTCCTAATCTTGGTTCGGCAAACTAGGGTTAAGGTAAGGGTTGAGTGAACTTAGGGTTTGATTGACCGAGGGTTAGACCTTCTAGGGTTTGGTATTGACTTGGGATGTAAGTAACCTAAGGTTTAGGAATGGTGCCGTAAAGTGGAAAAAAATTGATTTGATGCAATATGGAAAACTATGATCTTTAGTTGAAAAAGGAAAGTTTCTCTTTTGGAAAGTCTAGAAAAAGGAAAGTTTTGTTTTAGAAAGTCTCATTGTAGGAAAGTTTTGAAAAAGGAAAGTTTCATTTTAGGAAGGTTTTGAAAAAGAAAATTTTCATTTTGTTTCCAAAAATAGAGGATTTGATTTGGTTTCCAAAAATAGATAATTGGATTTTGTCGGAAGATTCAATTTGATTTCCAAAATGGAAGATTTGATTTTGTTTCCAAAAGTGTAAAGATTTGATTGGATTTCGAAGTTGAAAATGGTAGGATTAGATGTTAAATTCTTATGATTTCATGTGAAAGATTTTGTGATTTTATGTAACACTTTTTGAAAACAATTGAAGAGAGTTATGTGCTTTTTGAAAACATAATGCAACAAGGGTTTTGAAAACTATTTTAATGCAACCTAAATGCAATGAATGCTAGAATGGAGTTTAAGGGACAAGGCGAGGCTTCCTAAGACATGTAGTTCTAGGGCTTCAAGAAAACAACTTTTGGACCAATTTTTAGAAAAGCATTTGAATGAGAAATTGTTTAAAATGTCTAGGTTTTGGAAGAGATGTTTAGGGTTTGAAATCCTAATGTAAACCTTGGAAGCCTCTTTGAATATACCACTTTCCTAAAGCGACCTTAACCACGAAAAGGCTAGAATCACTTTAGGGTTGTAATTTTAAAAGCAAGTTAGGGCTCGAAACCCTCATATGGACTTTGATAGTCACATTGAATATGTCACCTTTCTAGGAAAACCCTAACCATAAGAAGGTTAGAATCACTAGGGTTGTGAGTTAGCAAACAAGAGTAGTGCATGAACATAACAAATATAATGCATTATGGTCATGAACATACAAGGTTGAAAGTTTCACCACATTGCAAGGGTGTCACGCCCCGATTTTTTACACCCGAAAAAGACAAGTGAGCAAAACATAGTGCTCTCTCGTTAGAACTCATCCTCCTAGAAGAATGAGTGTGACTAGGTTTAAATTAGAAAATTAATTTTAATTAAAGGGTTTTTGAAAAACAATTTGGAGTTGCCACCTCATTTTGTTAAGGTGAGTTAGGTCACTTAAAACTAAGCACAATTTGAAGATTACACTTAAGTTTTTTTTTTTTTAGAAAGGTTTTGAAAACTTCCTCAAGAGAGGGTTTTTAAGAAAACAAGTTGTTTGGCAACCTTTAAAAATATTTAAAAATTTTTTTGAAAATAATTCCATTTTGGTCTTTGAAAACAGTGATCTAGGTTTGGAGGTTGGTTACGTGTAGGGAAGACACACTAAGCCATCACCCTACCCCGCCTTGCGGTACCCACATGTCTATTCACCCTAGATTCACTCATTCGGAATCTTCGATTAACAAACGTCCAATACTATCCACTTTTGAAAAGAGTTTTGAAAAGAAGTTGACATGATGCATGATATGTAAGTGCAAGAATTTGATTTGATTTTGAAAAATAAATTCGAAAAGAACTTGACTTTGAAAATAAATTTGAGAAAAGGCTTGATTTGATCTTGAAATGGATTTGAAAAGATAGATTTGATTTTGAAAGAAAGTTTTGGAGATTGGAAATAGAGATTTAAAAATAAATTTTTGGAGTTGGAAGTTTGAAAATAGTTATGGAATTGGAAACTTGAAAAAAGTTGTGACCGCACCCTTGAAGGTTGCCTACATATCCCTTTTTGGGAATCAGGTCAGTCGTAGTTCGAACAAGAGTCCGATTGAAATTTTGATTTGAAAAGAGTTTGATTAGAAAGGGTTTAATTCGAAAAATAGATTTGATTTGAACTTGGAATAGAAGATTGAAAATTAAACTTTGATTTGAAATTGACTTGGAAGATTTGAAAAGATTGGACTTTGATTTAAAATAGAACTTAAGGATTTGAAATTGATTTTGATTTGGAAAGATAGAACTTAGAAGAAGAACTTGGACTTGATTTGAAAATATTGAGATTTGAAAACATTTTGACTTGAATAGAAGTTTGAAAAACTTTTTTGGAGAGGAGTTGGAAGCTTCCTAACTTTAGGGTTAGGGTCAAACTAGGGTCTAGACATCCTAGGACTTATGGTAACCTAGGGTTGAAGCATGTAATTGAATTGACTTGAACTCGAACTTGAAAAGCTTGATTTTGGAAAGTTCAGTTTTAGGAAACCTAGACTTAGGAAGATAGGATTTAGGAAGGACTTGAGATTTAAGAAAGATTTTATTGGAGAGTTTGATTTAGAAAACATGGAGAGTTGGAGTCTAGGAAAGATTGGATTTAGGAAATCTCAGATTTAGCAAAGTTTCAAAATAAGAAAGTTTCATTTTAGGAAAGATTTTGAAATTGGAAAGTTTCACATTTAGGATTGTTTTGAACTCAAGAATGGTTCGAATTTAGGACATTTTGAAATGGAAAAAGGTTTAAAATTAGGAAAAGGTTTGCAAGGTCGAGTTTTGGAAAGTTTGATTTAAAAAGATTTAGAATTTAGAAAGTTTAGAATTTTGGAAAGGTTTGAATTTAAGAAAGGTTTGAATTAAAAAGATTTAAAGTTTGAGTTTTGGAAATACTTGAAGTTAGGAAAGATTTGAGTTTAAGAAATATTTAAAAATTTAGAATTTAGAAAGTTGAAATTTGGAAAGGTATGGAATTAGGAAATGTCGGAATTAGGAAATATTCAAATTAGGAATGATTTAGATTCCTATTTCCTAGCACAAAAGATTGGATTTTATTTCTAAAAGCGGTGATTTGATTTGGTTTCTAAAAACAGAGGAATGGATCTAGTTTTCAAAAACGGAAGATTTGATTTGACATAGAATTGGAAAGGAGGAATTTTGGAAAACTTAGGTTTGGAAAGCTATAGTTTTGGTATAAGAAAAGTGATTTTGGTAACCTAAGATTTGATGTAGAAATAGAGGTTTTTGGAAATCTATGTTTTGAGGTAAAATTGGAAATCATGTTTTAGGAAAGAAAATTAGGGTTTCCTAACCATGACTCTAGGGCTTGAATTGGACTCCAAGAAAAGGGATTTTTTATAAAGTAAATCTTTTGAAAGGAATTTATAGGAAGGAAATTTGAAGAGTGTTTTTCTAGAAAGTGGAATTTTGAAGAGAGCTTTTGGAAAGGAGTTTTTTTGAGAGAGTTTTTAGGAAAGAGATTTTTAGAAAGAGTTTTTAGGAAATAGATTTTAGAAAGAGTTTTTAGGAAAGAGATTTTAGAAAGTAGATTGAAAAAGGAGATTTTGGAGAGGATTTAAAAAGAGGTTTTGGAAAGTAAGTTTGAAAAGCAATTTGGAAAGGAATTTGAATGTGAACTTTTGCAAGCCTCTAAAAATATCTCACTTTCCTAAAACGATTCTAACCATGGAGGGATTAGAATCATTTCAGAATTATAATTTTGAAAACAACAAGGATTTGAAAATATGGACCATGAAGGTTACTTTAAATATAACACTTTCCTAAAACAACCCTAGCCATTTAAAGGCTAGGATCACCTTAGGATTGTGATTTTGAAATTAAGTTTGGAAAAAGAAATTTTAATGCAAGTTTTGAAAACGATTTTCGATGCAAGTTTTGAAAACGAGTTTGAAAATGATTTTTGAGGAGATGTATAAGTACGATATGCATAATGCAAGTTGGGGTCGTGAACATACATGGTTAAAAGCTTCACCACATAATTAAGGGGGCCGAACCCACGACTAAGAGAAAGCCCCCTACACGGTGACCTTCAATAGACTAATCCTACACATGAACCGGGGAGTCCCCTGTTTCAAGCATGCAAGAAAGGGGGGGGGGGTAAAAGATGGGGATTAAAATAGAAGAAAACCCAAGTGGGTTAGGAGAGAGAAGAGAGGGGGGGATTTGCATAAACGTAAAAAGGAAGCCTACATTGTGTCTTTTTTTGTTTGCTTTGTTTTACTTACTTGCTTTATTTCAATCTTCGAGGGCTTGCTTTGGACTTTGAGAGCTTTGGAGTTGCAGCACTTCAAGTCTTCAATGGAGGCTTCGGAGGCTAGTATATGAGTGTATAAGAGTGCATATGAGCTAGAGTTAAGTGTATAGGGGCTAGAGTTTAGTATATGGAGGTTAGGATTTGGAGAACCTAAAGAAAACTAGGGTTTGGAGGGGCTTCAAGCTCTGTATATCGAAGAGCAGGGTTTTTGGACTGTGTTTGTGGACCCTTTTCACACTGGAGGAGGCTCTGTGTTTATAGATAGAAGAATTTATTAGTGCCTATTGTAGTGGTGCTAGGCAAAATTTCCTCCTAGTAGCGCTAGGTCAAATTTTGTCTTAGTGCCACTACTAGTGGTGCCAGCTACTTAGGAAAGTTTTAAGGTTGGCAAGCAACGTATCTTTAGAAAATTTGGGCGCCTGTACTAGTGACTACTATGCAATTTTTTATCTAGCTTCACTAGGAGTGACTCCGAAGAGTCCGAAAATGATTTAAAGGATTAGGAATGGCTCGGAGGGCCGGAGAGGGACAAGAAACATTAGAATAATGTCTCAGGGGTAGTAGACTTGAAAAATGATGTCAGGATTGGTGAGAAAGGTCTACTGGGCTATTAGGGGCAAAACGGTCAATTGGACCGAAAAACTACCGGGATTGACTCAGAATATCCCGGAAGAAGACTCAAGGTTTGGAAACATTACTTAGAATGTCCCAGGAGGTTATCGGTTTGATACCCAGAGCCGGTGTGGTTGGAAAAAAATGACTGGCCCACCAAGGGTAAAATGGTCATTTTGTACCAGGTTTGCTGGAATTGACTCGGAATGAACCAAAAATATATGAGAAGTCCAGGGATACTATCAAAAGCATCCCTAGGAGATTACCGGTTTGATACCCAGAGTCGTGGTGGTTCCCGGGGCATTTAGATGCTTAGGAGTAAAATGGTCATTTTGACCAAAGGGTCTCAAAATTGGTCCGAAACTGACTGGAAGGTATCTAATCATGATGGATTATCTTTAGGAAAATCTTCGAAGGGTGGACTTACCGTTCTGAGTACTTAGATACTTTCTTAAGAAATGTACCGGAAATTGCCCTAAGGGCAGCTTGGTCATTTTTCACCAAAGTGGGCTAGTAGGTACTGGTGTTGACTTGGGTTTTGGATGTTTCCATCACTCTAATAGCGGTCCCATGACATAGGGGTTTGTTGGCAATTCGACCTGTTTACGAGTGTTTTCGCCACTCTGATAGTTGCGATGTTTATGAGTGCTTTTGCCACTCCAACGGTTCGCAATCATTCTAGAAACTACCTGATCTTGGGAAGCTGCTAGGTGGACTTATCGCCTGAGGAATCAACTTTCTCAAAAGGCGTGCCGATTAACTGATATTTCTTCATTGGCAGGCTAGTAGGCACCAAAGGTGGACTGTTCTACCATCTCAAGGACTTGGGGTCTCATTCCAATCAACAGGTTTGAAGGGACTTACTGTTCCTAGGATTTTTCTCAGAAAACTTGTCAGATTGGATGGACTTACCGCCTTGAGGGATTAACTTTCTTGGAAGACGTGCTGAATTTGATTTAAATTGGAATTGAGATTGGAATTGGATTTGAACTAGATAATGCCACGAGGGCATTTTGGTCATTTTGCCACTATTTGGACCCAATGGGCTCGCGAAGCAATTGATTGGCAGGATTATGTTTGGAAAACTAATTTGACTTGGAATATGCCTATATTTACTTGAACACAAATCTGGATGAACTGGAGACTGTCGAGCGGGCAAAAATGGGGTTCTTACAAAGGGGTCTTAAGACCATACCGTGATTGGTTAGGCTAAAGGAATGCCCCTGACATGGTGATCTTCAAAAAATATCCCTTAGGCATGGACCAAAGGTCCTCTTGTTTCAAACATGCAAGAAGAGGGGGATTGGAGATGGGGATTGAAATAGAATAATAGTTCAAGTGGACTAGGGGGGAAAAGAGAGAGAGGAAGACTGCAAAAAAGTAAATAGAACCTTACCTTGTCTTCTTGTTAGCTTGAATGCTTCAATGAAGGACTTACTTGGGCCTTGCAATTGTCTTCAAGAGCTTCTAAGGGCTGGCCTTGATCTTCGATGGAGTGAGAAAGTTAGGGTTTTAGTGTTTAAGGCTAGGGCTTGAGAGAGCTTTGAGGGAATTAGGGTTTTTGGAGAATTTCAGGGGATTTAGAGAGGTTAGCAAAGCCTTGTTATGATTTATCAAACTTGGAATACGCTGGGGGTAATTTTTATTTATAGGCAAATTTTTTAGGAGGTGGCGCCACTTCCATTTCTTGGCTAAGCCCCACTATTAGTGGCACCAGACCAATTTTTGGCCAGGTGCCACTCCAAGTAGCTCCAAGCTATTTTTTGGCCTGGCTCCACTGTGAGTGGCTTTAGTTTGATTTGGAAAGCTATCAAGTTATGGGGCTAAGCTAGAAAAAAGTTAAAGGTACTTGGGAGCACCTTAAGGGTTGTCGGTTTGATACCTAGAGCCGGAATGGTTAAAAAGAATGACCGGTTCACAGGGGTAAAATGGTTATTTAGACCAGGAATTTTTGAAATGGGCCTAGAATAGATCGGGATGGCACTTGGAGATTGGGGATACACGTGGGAGTGCCTCGAGGATTACTGGTTTGATACCCAGAGTCGGTGTGGTGGAAAAAAATGACCGTCCAACTAGGGGCAAAACGGTCATTTGAATGAGGAAACACTAAAATATTTTTAGAGTCAACCGGGATGGGATTCGAAGGTCAGGAACACTATCAAGAGTGTCCTAGGGGGTTATCGGTTTGATACCCAATTCCGACATGGTTTAACAGGACGACAGGCCTGTCAGGGGCAAAATGGTCATTTGGACTAAGAAACACTGGAATGGGTCTAGAATTGACAGGAAATGGAGTTGAAGGTTGGGGATACTCATGGGAGTGCCCCTGGAGGTTTACTGGCTTAATACCCAAAGTTGATGTGGTTGACGAGGGTGATTAGGGTGCCTAGGGGTAAAATGGTTATTTTGACCAAGAATTACCGGAATTAGCCCGGAGTTGGTTCGAATGGCATTCTGAGCATGCTGGATTGTTTGTGACAATCTTGGAAGGGGTGGACTTATTGTTCTGAGGACTTAGGTATCCTCTTAAATAGCATGTCAAATTGAATTGGACTAGAATGATGCCTCAAGGGTATTTTGATCATTTGGCCTTGATTGGGCCCGACGGGTACAAGAACCGACAAGTTGACTACACTGGAGCTTGCAAGGTTGGTTTGGGTTTGAATGTGTTGTGGTACTTGAAAGTGAGTCATTCAGGCTAGAGATTGCTGAGCGGGCAAAAATAGGGTACTTACAGATGCCTCCATTTTTTTTGTCTTTGCTTGTTGAAAACAGAAAATGACAGAATATGTGTCTTTTGTTGTTCGGGAGGTGATTGAAGGGGCAAAAGTTGATGAATTTTGAAAGCTGGAACTCAAGTTTTGAAGTTTGGAGCTTCGGTATAGTTTAAAAGTGGATTTGGCAAAAAAAAGGGCAAGGGGGCCAAAACTTTGCCTTAGCCCTACTAGCAATGGCACTAGGCATAAAATGCCTAGGTGCCTCTGCTAGTGGCATGTTAGCATCCCATTTTGGCCACTCGGGAATTTTTAACCTGACTGGAAGCACCTACACACCAACACAAGCATACTTAAGCCTAAAATAGCTTTCTAGATCCAGTGCAATCAAACAACCGCTTAGAGGGCCCACTAGGCCCATTAGAGGCAAAATGACCAAAATGCCCTAGTTGCATTATTCAATCCAATCTAGCCCCACACGTCTTCCATAAGACGATAAGTCCATTCAAATTTATTTGTCCCATCATTCGAGAAAATTGATCCTTCATTGACGGTAGGACCTTTTAACCCAATACGACATGATCACCGAGAAAGTTTGTTTTTCGGATTTGTAAAGCCCCTTTTACACTCATCTTTCAAAAGTACCTAAGTCCCCTAAATGAAAGAGTAGTTCACTTCTGGCGCCTGCTTGCTCGCCAATGTTGAATGTCTACCAATCCAGTACATTCTTTGAGAAAGCACAAACCCCTCAAGAATGAAAGACGTGCCTAGTCTAGCACAACCTTTGAGAAAGTTTATCCCTCTAGGCGGTAAGACCCTTTCAAACATGTCCACCGAGAAAGTACCAATTCCTTGGATAGAAGTCCAAATCAAATCCAAACCGGTCAACACCAACGCTTGCTAGCCCATCCTGGTGAAAAATGATCATTTTGCCCCTAACGGGCCTGACACGTTCTTTGAGAAAATATCAAGTCCTCAGAACGATAAGACCACCTTCCAATACCATCCTTAGATAGTCTGGCATGTCTAGTGCTATCTAGTCAACCCTAGTCCTTTCCCGGAGGTTTCCTGGTCAAAATGATCGTTTTGCCCCTAGGCATCCAAATGCCCTAAGAAACCCCAATCAACTCTAATCAACCCAGTCAACCCCAGTCAACTTCGATCAACCCCAATTAATCTTGGTCACCCTTAGATCTCCCGGGATGAGATGACTACGATTCAGTCACTCTCCTTAACTATACTAGCTCTGGAAATCGAATTGGTAACTTCCAGGACACAGTCCAAAGTATCCATTCCATTTCTGGCCAGGTCCCGCAGTCTGGCACTTTTCTTTTCATACCAGAACCTCCATGCTCTACTCTGAGTGAAGTATGACCAATTTTTAGCCTTGAGCCACTTCTAGAGACGCACACCAACTGTCAAAAACAGTTACAAATCAACCAGCCTTCTAATCAACCGCTATCAATGAGCGCCACAATTAGTGGTGCACACTTTAACTTTAGTCGTGCACCACTAATAGTGGTGCATAACCCCCAAAATCAGTTACGAATCAACTAGCCCCATATCTAGCCTTTTTTTAAGCCCTCATTAAGTCTCCCTGTGCCACTCTTAGTGGCGCACAACCAAGACCAAGGCATGCGCCACTAAGAGTGGTGCACTAGTCCCTTACTTTTGCACTATAAACACAGACCTCCCCCCTCACTGTTTTGGGTCAAAATATCTATCCAAAAACTCTCCCCATCTATTCCAGATGGCTCTCAGAGCCCTCTCTCTCTTTCTCTCTCTCTCAGTCCTGCCAGCCAAGCCCTAGCCCGAGGTTGCGAAACCTTAGCCTCCGAGCTCCACCGAAGGTCTAGGTTGCTGCCCGAAAGCTCCCGAAGTCTTCCTGAGTCCAATGCCAGAGCCTCCATAAAAGATTAAAAAAAAAAAGAAACGAAACAAGCCACATCCTCCATTTACTTTCCATACTCCCCCACCCTCTCTTCCCCCTTTGAACCCACTTGGGTTTTTCTCTTTTTTAATCCCCTATCTCTAAACACCCCCCCCCTTTTTGTATGCTTGGAGTAAGAAGATGTTAAGTCCATGTCGAGAGTGAACAAGAGGAGATTATCGATCGGGACTCTCTTATTGGCCCTCACTTGCTTCACAGCATGGCCTTAGGGCTCTCTTGCAATGTGGTGATACCTAGCCTTGCATGTTTCATACCGTTATTATTGTCAGCTTGCTCTCTAAAAAATCGGTTTTAAAGTTGTTTTCTAAAAACCACAACTCTAGGTTGATCCTAACCCTTTCATGGTTAGGGTTTTCCTAGAGAAGTGTGACATTTGAAATAGCTTCTAATAGCCTACATTGTTTTCTTTTAAAAAAAATATAATCTCAGAATGATCCTAGTCTTTTCATGATTAGAGTTATCTTAAAAAAGGTGTGACACGCAAAAGGACCCGAAAGGTCTTTATTTTTGGCCTCATGCATTTATTATTTTTTCAAAGCCACAAGTCTAAAGCGATTTTAGCCTTTCAATGGCTAGAATGGCTTTAGGCAAAGTGCGATATTCATTTGGATGTCTAGAATTCAAGTTAGGGTTTTAAGCCCTAAAACATGTTTTCAAAAGACTCGGTTTTTGAACCATTTACAAAACTCTCATTTGTCAAACCCTAGAAGTCCAATCCTAGGAAAATTTGTTTTTGCTGATACGAACCCCGCCAACAATGTGACGAAACCCGACACCAAATCTGGAAAACAAGACCAAAGAACCTTCAAGCTTGAAGGAAACCGCAACTCGTTGCTTAGCAAAGCAAGAACCTTGGTATGGTGAAGACGCCACGAACGGGAATGGATAATCCGTTTGATAAGTCTGGTTTGAACGCCACAAGAAATTCCTTGATAAGTTTGGATTAGTTCTTCAAGAAACTCAAGAAGAATATAGAAAACTCACAAAATATTCATTGATTTTGAATTCGATAACCAAGATCCTTTTTATATGCTTACATGATAAGATCTTTAGAATATTCTAATATTTGGAGATTTTCCTTAATTACTTCCTAGCCAATACAATCTTCCAAATCTAATATTTTCCCAAATCTGCTCACATTCCAAATCTGATCCAAATCAATATAAAATCTAATCCTTTCCAAAACCAAACCAAATCAAATCAAGGAAATTCAAAAAAATTCAAATTCAAAATTCAAATTCGAATCTCCATCTGATTTGTTGCTAGTCAATTAAGCCACATTAGATTGTGAGCCCACTTGGACGTATATGACTTAGTGAAATACGACCACATCTGATTGGGACCTCCTTTACATGTGTATGGTGGATTGGTTCTCTCCTGGATCAAATTTGAGTAGTAAAACCAAACTTTGTTCACTCTCGGTGGTGAGCATATTTTCTCCTTGTTGTAGAACTCTCCGGACTAGGTTATTCATCTCTTCTTTGAATCTCTTAGCTCGGGCCCTCATCATCGGACCAATTAGAACTTGAACCGGACCATGAGTCTTGATAGCCTTGATGTCCTCATCATTTGCCAACTCGTAAACTTTCCTTTTTCAAGCCAAAATTACACCTTTTTCAAACTCTCAAAATCCTCAATTTCCGAATCAATCAAAACTTCCCTTTTCTAAACTTTCATTTTTGAAATGAATCAAATCAAAACCTTCTATTTCAAATCCTTCAAATCACACATTCTTCAAACCCTCCAATTTGAAGCCCTAAATCTATTCCTCCAATTTTGGAAACAATCCAAACTTACCTTTTCAAGCAAATCAAATCTTTTTTAAAAAGGAAACAAAACATTTCCAAATCCTTTCCAATCTTCCAAATCTTTTCAAATCTTTCCGAAAGGAAACAAATGTAATCTTTTTCAAAAAAGGAAACAAATCTTTACCAAAAAGAAAATCAAATCTTCTCAAATCAAATCTTTTTTAAAATCTAATCTTTTCAAATCAAATAAAGTCTTCATGAAAAGAAAACATTTAAAAAATCAAATCTTCCTGAAAAGGAAACATTTTCAAAATTCAATCTTTCGAAATCAAGCAAACATTTCCAAATCCAATCCTCCTGAAAAGGAAATATTTTCAAATCTAATCTTCCGGAAAAGGAAACATTTTTCAAAATCCAATATTCCTGAAAAGAAAATCTTTCAAAGTCAAACTTTCCTGAAAAGGAAACACTTTCAAACTCAAACTTTCTTGAAAATGAAACTTTTTAGAAATAGAAACCCATTTCAAAATTCCAACTCTTTCAGACTCTTGTCCGAACTACGGCTGACCTGATCCTCTTTAAGAAGGTACGTAGGCAACCCTTCATGGAGTGCAGTCATAACCCTTTTCAAATTTCCAATTCCATAACCCTTTTCAAATTTCTAATTCTACAACCCTTTCCAAATTTCCAATTCCATAACCATTTTTTAAACTCAACTCCATCTTTCTAACTCTTTTTCAAACTTTGTTTTAAAAAATTTTCTAAATGGATAGCATTAAACATAGGTAACCGGTGAGTCATAGTTAGGTGAGTAAAAGGTGAATAAGCATATAGGTACCACAAGGGCGGGGTAGGGTGATAGTCTTAGGACATCTTCTCTATACGTAACCAATCCCCGAACTTAAGAATTTCTGTTTCAAGGAACAAAAACGGAGTCAATTTTCAAAAGGGCTTTCCAACATTTTTAGTGTTATCAAACAACCCTAACTTCTAAAACCCTCCCAAGAGGATGTTTTTCAAAAATACTTTCCAAAACCTAAGTTTAACCCTTGGGTGTTACTTGGTGTAAATGACCTAGCATCTTTAAATATATTAGGTGGCGACTCCAAAGACCTTTTTAAAAAGCCTTAATCAATTCCATTCAAACCCCGTCGCATTTATCCTTTTAGGAGGATGAGTTCTAACGAGAAAGCATCGTACCTTTTTCCCAAGCCAGGTGGGCTTGGTGTCCAAAAACAGAGCGTGACATGGCACTAGGCCATTCTGGGGTTTTAAAACCCCAACAACTACAACTTTTGGCATTTCTCAAGCGGGTTTGGACAATTTTTGAGATTTCTCTCTAAAATTTCTTAGGGGATTTTTCTTGGGCATTGCTGAGGGAGACTTTGGAGACACCAGAAAGTTCACTGTCGCTAGAGAAAAAGATTTGGCCTGAGAACTCCAAAATGTGAGTTTTTTTTATTGTTTGTTGATTTCTTCGCATTGATGTCTGATTGATGCATATGAATAGTCAAATTCAATGTTTTGAATTTTTTTCAACATGTCTATGGGATCATTTTTGCATTTTGATGATGCTTTGAGTGTGTCTTGATGAATTTGCATGTTTATGTAAAAAGGATTCTCGCAAGAATTGGAAATTTGCTCCTACAGTCTTAGGTATTACACTTTCTTATCAAATTTTTGCACTGTGTGCCTTAAAAAAATGTTTTGAACAATTGTGAGAAGTTTTGTGATTTTCTGAAAACTTTTGAATTTTTTGATTTTTTAAAAATTAGAAAAATATGAGAAAATTAGGAAAAATGAAGAAATTGGCTGGTTTGTAGTTAGAAAATCTGTGGAATATTTTTGAAAAATTGTGTTGCTCCTTTTGAGTGTTTTGAAATTTTTGAAAAATTTTAGAAAGTTGGGAAAGCCCTAAAATATGTTGAAAAATAGGAAGATTGGATGGGTTATTTCTGCTTGCTAGGAGTTTATGAATTGTGAAAGATAGAATTACACTTAATGGGTGTGTGTAAGGTCGTGGATGTTTTTGTGACCTGCCTTTAGGGCTCGAGAAAACCTTTGGTGGGATCCTTGGAGCATTCGAGAGCTATAGGATGATGAGTGGAAGGATATTTGGAGCCAGGGCCCCCTTATGGGGCTTTAAAGTCTTTTGAAATGGGGCTTTTGAAGGATAAAGCCAGGGAAACTAGGAGTTTGATTAGAGTTTGAGCCTTTTGAAGGAAAATGACTTAGAAAATTGAAGAGTTGAAACTTTTTCAAGAATAAAAGTTTAGGAAACCTTGAATTGAAACTTTTTAAAGGATAAATATTTAGAAACCTAAAATGTGATACTTTTTGAAGGATACAAGTTTCAAAAACCATAATGTAAATCTTTTTGAAGGATAAAAGTTTTAAAAACCTGAATGTGAAACTTTTTGAAGGATAAAAGTTTAAGAAAACCTGAATTGAATTTGAATGAACTTTTTGAAGGAAAAAGTCTTAAAACCGATTAACTTTATTTGAATAAAATTTTTGAAGGGAAAAGTTAGAAAACCTTATAAAACTGATTGATTAGATTTGAATACACTTTTTGAAGGGAAAGTTCGAAAAACTTTGAATTGGATTTGAATGAACTTTTTGAAGGAAAAAGTTTTAAAATCGATTAATTGGATTTGAATAGACTTTTTGAAGGAAAAATTTGGAAACCTTGAATTGGATTTGATTTCATTTGATTTGAATAAACTTTTTGAAGGGAAAAGTTGAAAAACCTTTAATTGGATTTTAATAAACTTTTTGAAGGAAATTGTCTTAAAACCGATTGATTTGATTTGAATAAACATTTTGAAAAGAAAAAGTTTAAAAACCTTGAATTGAATTTTAAATGAACTTTTTGAAGGAAAAAGTCTTAAAACCGTTTGATTTGATTTGATTTGATATTTTTTCTTCTTGCTCTTTTTCTTTTTTCTTTTTTTCTATTTTTGTATATGCCTACTTATTGATACTTTTCTTCTTCTTGTTCTTGTTCTTCTTCTTCTTTTGCTTTGTTCGGATCTCAAGATGGCCGATGTTAGAGATGATGGTTCTAAGAGAAGGCACCGGCTCAGGAAAGGGGCTCGCACCGATCAGGATACTGGAGAGGCCAATGATAGTAGCTGCACCCGTACTAAGGACAGTGGTTGATCAATCAGTAGAGCAACCTCCAGCGGCAGTCTGAAAGAGAGTGTGCCTCACATCGAGCCAGAGTCTGACGAGGATGTTCAAGGCCCTAAGGACCCCATGACGGGATATGGGAGTGCGAGTGCCAGTACCAAGAGCACTGACTCTGATTTGGGCGACCTGGATATTCCCGACATTCCTCCCCTGGGAGACCTGGCCTACCATCCTAGCGACTACTCGCATCATCATTTAAGGCCTCTTAGTGTCCACAGTACTTTCTGTGGGGCGATCCGTGCTGCTTTGATAGACATGCAGAGGTTGGCCCAGTCTTATCAAGAGTTTCTCATAGGCATAGGCTTTGGATCATTTAGGACACTACTGACAAATTGCCTGGACCGCAAGCATATTAGTGCCTTGGTGGAGAGATAGTTTGGGGAGATGGGGCCTTTCATTTTGTTAGTTTTGAGCTCGGCCTAACTCCACTAAACTGGGCAATCATCACAGGACTCTCCTTTATGGGCAGTAGGATCATTTTGAGGCCAGTTACCATGGTGGGGGCTTGTATTCTCTTAGACTTTTCGGCGTTTGAGAGTACATCATTTCTTGTAGCACTCCTATGTTAGGGCCCGATGACCTTTTCTGCTGAGCCCCTTCCTGCCCGCAAGGATATCATAAAGCATCGATTAGTGTTGTATGTGGTTTTTAGTTGCTTTTGTAATAAAAACCAGTCAAGGGTCCTTATCAACTTGGTGAGCTTGGTGGCGGATTTGGATGCTCTGCATGGCTTGGATTGGGGGGTTTTTCACCTTTGCTTGTTTTCTTAGAGGGATGCATGTGAGGAATTTTGTGCACAGGGGTAGTGTCATCAGCTTCTGGCCTTTCTTGGTTTGTGGAGCTACTAGCATCTGCCAATACGTTGGCCACTAGCGGAGATGGATGATGCTTACCTTAGGGCCTTGAGGTGGGCCTATACTCAACTAGTGTAAGGGTCAGAGGTTTCTAATTTTATCTCACTCAGGACAAACCTAGGGCTCTTGTTGCCCAAGGACATGACATGGAGGCCTTTTACAGAGTCCTCATATTATGAGACTGCGAGGTATCTTGTTCCATTGTCTTTATCGAGGGTCTCCTTCGTCGATGCTGAGTCTTGGGAGTCATATCTAGAAGAAAGACGCTAGTGCCAATTTCATCAAGATTTTCACGCCATTGGAGATCCCCCTGTTTATATGTACGAGATTGCTCACGAGGAAGTTAACATACCGCTCTTGGTGCTTCGACCGGGTGCTGCCTTTTTACTTCTGCCAGACATCAACTACACCACCCATTTCAACGAGAGATTTGTCAGGGCTCTCACTTCTTTGGAGGTGGTAGTAGGAGGTGACGTCATGGGATAGGAAGTTATCGACCTATGGCACCGGGCTTAGGGGTTTTTTTTTTGGGAGGAGCACGCAGCCATGCAACACCGACATCAGGCAGAGGTAGCTGACCTGACCTCCCGGCTATCACAGATGGAGGCCCACTGGGTATGTACTTGATTTCTTACATTCTCTCTTTCGATCGTATCTTCTTTGTTTCTTGTAGAGCCTAATACTTCCTTCATGAGAATTTTTCTTTTTTGATCCTAGGTTGCTTGTCTTTCTTGTAGGGACCATATGATGCAGGGGCTTCTAGTAGTCAACCGCCTCCTCATGAGTCGTACTTTGGAGATTTTGACCTAGATGACGATGCAAGCTTGTGACATGCTTTGATGGACTTATTCTTTCCTTTTCAGCTTCCGTAGTTGCCACCTAGATTTGGAGTAGATTTTGTTAGATGTTTTCTTTTCATGCTTCTATTTTGGAGTTGTGGGTCGGGTCATGGACATTTTAAACCTTTGTAATCTTTAAACATGATGGATATTTATGCATGGATGGACAGGTACATCAACGTATGCATGAGAGATGTATATACAGGTTATGAATATATTTCCAGGTGACTATAATGGATATATGCACATGTGATTGTGATGATTGTGACATGCATACATGTTGTGTTGTGATGTTTGTCTATGTAGGGGGCTCTGTCAAGTTTATGCAAAGCTTATGCCAAAAATTTTCAACAAATGTATGTACAGATATTATAAATGTGTGCACAGGTTGAGCCAGAAGCTCCTATGGATTCTTGAGGCTTACACTTTTGAAATTGTATGCCCTTCCTCAGGATCCCTCTTTCTTCTGCTTTTGTCCCATTTGGTCGAGGTGTGATAGCATTTGCACCATTATGAATGGTCCCAATCTTCTTGATCCAAGTAGTTGTGCCTTTGCTGCTTCACTCAGGGGGTCACTATTTGGGATTATTTGGTTGGTAACCGAACTCTCTACTCTCCTAGATATGGGCCAAGCAGCAACTTGCATGGCCTTAGCATAGCGATAGATGGAAATGCTTCCCAATCTGAGGAGGCTTCTTTTAGGACCATGCTATAGGTTAGGTTTAGGGGAGGTATGAAATGGAATAGTACATAGGCTCAGATCTTTGTCTCCAATAGAGGTTGTATGAACCAGAACCACCTGTTGCAAGAAGTGAATTTGGCCCTAGTATTTACCATTCTTTTTATGTGTTACTTTTTTCTTGTTCAAGCTTATTTAGACTAACTAATTTTCCCTGATCTGAAAGGGCTTTTATTTGGACCATCACTTGGGCATGGTTATGGAAGTTTTAACAAGGAAGACAAAGGCTCAAACTTATTGCATTTGCTAGGCTCCTGAAGACCTATGATCATCTATGGCAAGTAGCTCTTGCCATTTCCCAGTACTTTTCTCTTTGTGGGGAGGATTGCTCTTTTGTTGTCCTTACATTGCCCAGTTTTTTTTTTTTTGAGATCACAATTTGCTATGCATGCTTTCATGGTCTCACCTTAACCTAGTGTGGGCGACGACCTTTGGGTCAATTTTTTTAGGGAAATGTAATTGGCTCAAGTGGGTTTTGCAAAGATTATTTTCAACTGTATGGTAGAGGAATTGAGGGTCTCTCTTCATTTCAAGGGAAATTGCTTAGTTTGTAAAGCTCTTTTTTTTAGCAATGTCTTAAAATGGTAAATGTTAGTTTGCGAATTCATTCCTTGCATATGTTTGCCCTAGTGTGGGGGTTTTCTGAATAAGAATCATCTACAGTGCTAGTGGGTTGTACAAGGGGGATCCTCTGCTATTTAAAGGAGAACAGAACAATGGCACCTCTTTCTCTTGATATCTCGGCTATCCATTGCTTAGCTCATATGTCATTTAAATGTTGCATTTATCTAACCTACCTACTCTTGGATTGGCTCTTCCCTCTCCACTTTTATTAATAAGCTTTGGCCATTTAGCGAATAGATAGTTAGTGCTATCACATCCACCACATTGGGTCATTCACAGGATGAAGAGGGATCCTCTAAAAGCATTTCGCCATTCATATGAGTATGAGATGACAGGGGATAAACTGGAAATTTCTTCTTTTTTTATTTTATTTTCAAATTGATCTTACATGACATGCAATGTTCTTAAATGAAATATGCAAATTGAGAAATTAAAACAAGAAATAGAAGGATAGAAAGAAAACAAATAAATTTTAGTCAAACATACCTTTCTTGTGAGTTCTTTGGTAAAACCCTCAATAGGGTTTGGGGACTATGCCAACCTCCTCGGTGCTCCATTTGCCATGTGTATCATCAGGTGATACCGGGCAAATTGACAGATCTTTCGAGGAATTGTTAAGGATCGTACAACTGTTGATCTCATTCCTTCATTTGCTATTTCCGGCCTCCTTGGTCGTGCCCAGGCTACCTCCCAGGACTTGTAGTTGTTCTTTCTTGTCTTCCTTCTTTTTAGCTTCCCACTTGACCTCCTTCTGGTCATACTCGGCAAACAAGTTGGTGAGCTCACCCTCTTCGCATTCGAATGGGATTGCTTGTACTTTTGGTTTCTTTGGGTCCGCCCATGTCTTCATAATCAAACTTAGTCTTTGGTAGAATAGGTCTGTTAATGGCAGGCGTAGTGTGCAGGAATTTATCTCCCCACCAGTCAAAGGTCACTCCTCCGGGGGAATCCCTTATACGGATAGGGGTCCTTCGATAGGCCAGTCAAAAGAGTCAAGCACTTCATTCGGGTCATAAAAATAGATTGGGCACGGCGGGAGTTCTTCTTCCCAATCATGTTCATCATCGGTTTCCCACTGATCCTCAAAGTACTTTACATCTATGATTCCCTCTCGGTCGGCTTCATCTTCCGTGGTTATGTTGACAGTTTGATCTAGCAAGGGGTTTTTTTGTGACATTAAGGATAGGAACAAGGTTTATCGGCTGTGTGTCGATGACCTTATTGTCAATCAAATCTTATATCTTGTGCTTCAGGGAAAAACAGTCTTTTGTGTCATGCCTTAGCCCTCCTGAATGGTACTTGTATATGAGGGTTATATGGAAGGTAGGCCGTAGAGGACTCGATAGTGGACGCGCGACTATAGGACTTAGCAAGTTGCCTTTTAGGAGGTTGTGGTATGCTTCTGTTTGGGTACAAACAAAGGTAGTAAAAGTGCAGTTGCATCGGGCTTGCCAATTGGGATTGTAGTTGGGATGTGCCCTAGCTGGGTCAAGACCAGGTGCTTAGATAACGGGTGTTGTGGGCATGCCAGGGGAAGTAACAGTTAAGAATGGGCGGGGTTGATACTATGGGCAGTATTGTTAAGTTTGAAGGGGGAGGATTGTTGACATTTCGCCCTTTTTCTCGCTTACCCCCTTTTTGTGGCCACCTTCTTAGCTACGCTTATAGGACTTCCTTTAGTTTTGGGATAAAGGTCAATAATTTGTCTAGTTTTCAGGCCATTTTCCATTATTTCCTCTTACACTGTTAATTCTAAGAAGCTTTTTGCAATGCCTGTGCGAAGCTTCTCGTAATACAACCCCTGAAAGGTTTGTATGAACAGTTGTACATACTCCTTCTCTTCAAGCAATGGATTGACTTATACTGTAGACTCTCTCCATCTCAGAGCATCAATATTGAAGCCCTCCTTTTCTCCTTTGGTCATTAGTAAGAGGGCCCATTGGTCGATGATCAAATCAATGTTGTGTTGGTATTGGATTTTGAATGCCAAAACTAACTCTCCCCAAGTTGTAACTTTCCTTAGATCCAACAGTGAAAACCATTGAAACCCCATTAGGCTATGCTAAAACAGTTGCACGACAAGTTTTAGGTCATTCCTATGACCGTTGAGTGCCCAGTATAGGGATGCAAATGGGCTATGGGATCACCGGTGCCATTGTACTTTTGGAAGTTATGCATTTTGAACTAGGCAGGTCTCGAGTGGTCTGGAAAGAAATAGAGTTTATCATAGGAAGTCAAACCGAAGGTTTCATACATATGGAGGCTATGTAGAGACTCCTCTAACCCTTATATTTTTAGACTAAGTGGGTCTAGGAAGTCTTCTTCTTGGTGGGTGATAGTAGTATGGTTTCTTCCTCTTCTTCTTCATCGTTCACCACCTTGGGATCCTCCTTATTCTTGCCAATGCTATCAGAGTGAAGCATGACTTTAGGTGGGGCAACCTCCGGTTCTTTAGGAGGTGGTGCAGATGAGGAAGGAGTTGAGGCAAGATCCTTAGAGGCCATGGACTGTATCAGTTTGAACATCTTGCCTATCTGAGCTTTGATCTCATTGATTTCTTCTCAGGACACCACACTGCCAGGTACGGCTTTGTCAAAGTAAGTTGCCAGTTGAGAGGCCCTTTGTCGGGTGATGATGGGTGCTCTGAGAAGTACTTGAGCCTTTTTAGGAGTAATGATATCTTTCCTAGCCTTCTTAAAAAAATAAAAAGAGAAAAGATTAGAGTGTAGTGATGTTAATCTTGGAGATTTCTATGCAATCTATGTCTTAAAGGGTGCCCCTGCCTTAGGAGGGGTCCAAGCATGATGCTTTGGCTCATATATGGAGATAGGGATTTGCCCCTATATACAATACCATATATGTGCTTGTAGTCATTCATACATCCATACATCCATACATTCATTCATTCACAAGAAGTATAAATGACAATTTTATTGAAGTGACTTCCTCTTTGTAAGCACTCCATTTTTTTCCACTCAGCAATTTATAGTGCGTCCAGACTCATATTCAAATAGTCACAGACATACTCAAGTCCAAATCAAATTTTCAAACTCAATCCAACTCATTAATCACTTTGCGGGCTCACCGGGCCCAATAGAGGCAAAATGACCAAAATACCCTTGGGGTATTGCTCGGTCCAATTCCAGTTGACACGTCTTCTCAAAGACAGTAAGTCCCTATTTCAATCTCAAATCTAATTCCAATCCAAATTCAACACGCCTTTTAAGATCCCTCAGGCGATAAGTCCATCCAGTTCAACAAGTTTTCTAGGAAAACTCTCTAGAATCGTAAGTCCTTTCAAACCCGTTAACCGGGATGGAACCCAAGTCCCCAAGATGGTAGAACGGTTCACCTTTGGCGTCTGCTAGCCCGCCAATGAAGAATGTTCATTATCCAGCACATCTTTCGAGAAAGTTGATTCCTCAGACGATAAGTCCATCTAGTATCTTCCCGAGATCAAGCAGTCTCCAGAATGAACGCACACCGTCAAAGTGGCGGAAACACTCATAAACATTGCAACCGTCAAAGTGGCAGAAACACTCGTAAAGAGGTCGACATTAGGAATTGCCAACAAACCCTCTATGTCATGAGACCGAACTTGCCTCTTGGCTGTGACACGTTTACCAAAGGATGAGATATATTTGGAAACCAACTCGTCACACACCGTCTCAGTGACGAAAGTACTCAAAAGTCAACACCAATGCCTGCTAACCCACTTCGGTGAAAAATGACCAATCTGCCCCTTGGGCCTTTTTCGACATATTTCTCGAGAAAGTACCTAAGTTCTTAGAGCGATAAATTCACCCTTCCAAGATCATCCCAAGGACAATCTGGCATGTTCAAGTGCCTTCTAGTCAGTTCCGGACCAATACTGAAACCATCCGATCAAAATGACCATTTTGCCCTTAGGCATCCAACTGCCTCTAGGAACCACACCGGCTCTGGGTATCAAAACCGGTTATCTTTCGAGCATGCTTCTAATTGTATTCCTGACCTTCCAACACCTTTTCAAGTCTATTCTAGCAAGTCTGATGCAAAATGACTGTTTTGCCCCTAGTGGGTCGGTCGCTTTTTCCAAGCACACCGACCCTGGGTATCAAACTAGAAACTCTCTGAAACACTCTTAATAGTGTTTGCAACCTTCAAGTCTTCTCACGGGGCCCTCCGAGTCCATTCTAGTGTTTTCTCGATTCAGTTGACAGTTTTGCCCCTAATTGCTCGATTGACCATTTCAACAATTCCAACATTATTTTTCAAGCTCGTTATCCCCAAGACACTATTTCAGGAGTTTTTATCCATTTTTGTCCTTCTGGATCATTCCCAGCCTCTCGGAGCATTCCCAGACCTTCCAGAGTCACTCCTAGGGAGGCCAAGCCAAAAATTGCATGGTAGTCACTAGGATAGGCACCTAAATCTTTTGCCTTGCGTATTAAGGGTCGAAAGATACGTTTCTTGCTGCCCTAAAGACTTTCCTAAGTGGCTAGCGCCACTCTTAGTGGTGCAAGTAGGTTTTTTGCTCTAGTGACATTGCAAAAAGATTTCATTTTAAAAAATTTTCTAACTCCTTTCTTAATTTTGAAGAATTTTTTACAGAATTCTATTTGTAAATAGTCCCTACAATGCCCACAACACTATAACAAGACACAAACAGTGCACTTTACAATATCACAATTACATAATATCAACATACTCAAAAGAATCTGTGTACATTCCTAAAATTTTTAAATTTTCAAACACCTGTTCTATTTTTCAAAAATCCAAGGGTTTTCAAAATTGTAGAAAAAGTTTTTCAAAACTACCTCAAATATTTTCTAAAATATTCTCATATTTTTGTAAAGGATAAACTCAAATATTTCCATATTTTCTAACTATTTTTCTATTTTTTGAAAAGTAAAAAATTCAAATTTTTTTTAGAAAATCATGAAATTGCATACACCTATTAAACACATTTTTCTAAGACACATAGTATAAAATTTAGCCAAAAAATTCAATACCCATAGCTGTAGGAGCAAATTCCCAATTCCTGCAGAAACCCACTTTACATAATCATCTAAAACTACCCAAATCTAGTCAAGCAAGTGTCAAAATGTAAAAATAACTCTACCAGAGTGTTCAAAACACATCAAAGCATCAGTTTTGACAATTTGCACGACTCAAATGGAGTTCCATACATCAAAATCAACACACCTTTTCAAAGTTCTTCAGCCAAATCTTCTTCTCCGACGACAGTGACTACTTTCGGCACCTCTTCAACGTTCCCCAAAGTTACTCCCTCAATTTACATGGCAAAACACTCGAAATCCCCCACAATTTCTCTCTCAAAATCTCACAAACCATAAGCTTCGTTTCTGAAGTTCACGAGTTTTAATTCCAAAACCTGGCACCACTAGTAGTGGAGCCAAGGTGATTTTAAACCAGGTGCCACTTGCCAATGTCAAAATTCAGGTAGCTTTGCCATTTTTTCCTCCAAAACCCGATTTCAAATTCCCCTTAGGCCGGATATCCATTTTCAATCTCCAGTTTTCAAAAATTTCCAAAATTCGTCCCTCCGATCGCCTCGCAATCAACATGGGACTCTTACTTTATCATTTTTTGCCTTCAACAAGAAAAGACATAAAAAAAGGGGTAGCTGTAAGCACCCTATTAAGGCCCACTCGGCAATCTTTAGTCCATCTGCACTCATATTCAAACCGACGCAGACACACTCAAGTCCAAACCGATTTTTCAAACTCAATCCAACACATTAATAGCTTCATGGGCCCAATAAAGACAAAATGACTAAAATGCCCTTGGGGCATTGCTCGGTCTAATTTCAGTTGACATGGCTTCTCGAAGATGATAAGTCCCTATTTCAATCTCAAATCCAATTCCAATCCAAATTCAACATGCCTTTTAGACCCCTCAGGTAGTAAGTCCATCTAGTTTAGCATGTCTTATGAGAAAGCTCTCTAGAATGGTAAGTCCTTTCAAACCCGTTGACCAGGACGGAACCCAAGTCCCCAAGATGGTAGAACGGTTCACCTTTGGCGTCTGCTAGCCAGCCAATGAAGAATGTTCGTAATCCGGCACGTCTTTCGAGAAAGTTGATTCCTCAAACGATAAGTCCATCTAGTATCTTCCCGAGATCAGGCAGTCTCTAGAATGAACGCACACCATCAGAGTGGTGGAAACACTCGCAAACATCGCAACCGTCAGATTGACAAAAACATTCGTAAACAGGTCGACATTGGGAATTACCAACAAACCCTCTATGTCACGGGACCGAACTTGCCTCTTGGCCGTGACACGTTTACCAAAGGACAAGATATATTTGGAAACCAACTCGTCACACACCGTCTCAGTGATGAAAGTACTCAAAAGTCAACACCAATGCCTGCTAGCCCACTTCGATGAAAAATGACCACACTGCCCCTTGGGCCTTTTTCAACATGTTTCTTAAGAAAGTACCTAAGTCCTTAGAGCAATAAATTCGCCCTTCTAAGATCATCCCAAGGATAGTCTGGCATGTTCAAGTGCCTTCTAGTCAGTTTCGGACCAATTCTAAAACCATCCAATCAAAATGACCATTTTGCCCTTAGGCATCCAACTACCTCTGGGAACCACACTGGCTGTGGGTATCAAACTGGTTATCTTCCAAGGATGCTTCTAATAGTATTCCAGACCTTCCAACACCCTTTCAAGGCTATTCAGGCAAGTCCGATGCAAAATGACTATTTTGCCCCTACTGGGTCGATCGCGTTTTCCAAGCACACTAGCTCTGGGTATCAAACTATAAACTCTCCAAAACACTCTCAATAGTATTTTCAACCCTCAAGTCTTCTCACGGCTCATTCCGAGTCAATTCTAGTGTTTTCTTGGTTCAGTTAACCGTTTTTGCCCCTAATGGCTTGATCGACCATTTCAACAATCCTGACATTATTTTTCAAGCCCATTACCCCCGAGATACTATTTTAAGGGTTTCTATCCATTTTTGGCCTTCCAAATCATTCCCGGGCTTCCGCAACATTTTTAAATCTTCCGAAATCACTCCTAGTGGAGCCAAGTCAAAAATTGAGTGGTAATCACTAGGACAGGCACCCAAATCTTTTGCTTTGCATATCAAGGGTCAAAAGATACGTTTCTTGCCGCCCTAAAGACTTTCCTAAGTGGTTGGGGCTAAGCCAAATATTAGCCTGGCGCCACTAGTAGGTTTTTTGCCCGAGTGCCATTGCAACAGGCGCTAGGTTATTTTTGTGTTTATAAATACAGACCCTCAGCCTGCATGAAAATGGTCTATAAACTCAGTTCGAAAACTCTACTTTTCAAAATACAGAGCTTGAAGTCTCTTCAAACCCTAGCCCTCTCTAGTCTCTTCAAACCTTAGCCTCCATATACTTTAAACCTAGCTTATACACACTCCTTACATGATGCAATCAATGTCAACATAACTCCAAGGGATCAAGTCCAAGTCCAAGTCCCAATTGGGCCGGTGACAAGAGCACGGGCCAAGAAATTTAAAGAGGTACTCAATGGATTGATTCAAGAGGCATGGGCTCAAGCAAATCAAGCATATTCGTGGAGGACCATTGAGCATGATCCAAGTGAGCAGCACGGAATCATCAATATGATTCATGTTCTAGAAGAATCTGGCCAAGAATAAAAACATTCCTTTTTGGATTTATATGTAAGGCTTGCATGCCAATTAATTTCCTTTTTTTTATTTGCTTATATGGGTGTATATGGCTGGATACATCCATTCCCCAAATTTCCTTTTCTAGTTTAGGCATGTGATTGGCTACTTAAAAGGGTTGAGTATCTTTTCATTTAGGCAAGTATCTTTTAGGCAACTAAGAGATATTTTACACCAGATTTTTAGCCCTAATTAGGATACCATTTAGGGAGTTTCTTTGTAATGGCTAGCCCTTTAAATAGGCGTATATGCAATGAATAAAGGCTAGATCATTATTCAGCAAATTGTGAGAGTATTCTCTACGGTTCTTTGAAGAACTATTCGAACTTATCGGATTTCCCGTGGCGTTCACCAACGACTTATCAAACGGAGCTCCACCACCGTTTGTGGCGTCTTCCTCATACCAAGGTTCTTGTTTCGCATCAAGCAACGGGTTGAGGTCATATATACCAAGGTTCTTGTTTGTCGTAAACAACGGGTCGAGGTCTTCATTCAGAACCTGATCATAGAACTTTCTTGGGTTCCTCATTGTATCGGGTCTCATTCTTTTTGATGGGATTCGTATCATTACACTCATACAACAGCCTCAAAGCAAGCTATTGAAGTCTTAAGTGCTGCAAGTTTGAAGCTCTCGAAGCCTAAGTAAAGCAAAGAAAATAAAGCAAGTAAAACAAAAAGAAGACAAGGTAGGCTTTCTCTTTATATTTATGTAATACCCCCATCTCTTCTTCCTCCTAACCCACTTGGATTTTCTTCTATTTTAATTCCTACCTCCCTTTCTTGCACGCTTGAAACAAGGGACTCTTTGATTCCTGCGTAGGAAGGATTGTTGAAAGTCACCGTGTCGGGGGTTTTCGTCTAGTTCAACCTTAGACCGTGTGGATTTGGGCCCCTTGATTATGTGGTGAAGCTTAACCTTATATGTTCACGACACTACTTGCATTGTGCATGTCATATTCAAACATCCATTCAAAATTTATTTTCGGAAGTTGTTTTCAAACTTTGCATCAAAATTCTCTTTCAAAGCTTGCATTCAAAAACTTGTTTTTCATAAACACGATCCTAAAGTGAGTTTAGCCATTCCATGGTTAGAGTCGTTTTAGAAAAGTGTTATATTTATTGTGACTATCAAGGTCCATATTTTGGGGGTAAACCTTAAATTATTTTTCTATCAAAACCACAATCTTAGGATGATTCTAGCCATTCCATGGTTAGGGTTGTTTTAGGAAAGTGTGATATTCAATGTGATCATATGGGTCCATATTTCATGGTTAGGGTTGTTTTCCAAAATCACAACCCTACAATGGTCCTAATCTTTTCATGGTTAGAATCGTTTTAGGAAAGTGAGACATTCAAAAGATTTCAAAAGTCCATATTCAAATCAATTTCCAAATTGCTTTTCAATCTTCTTTCCAAAAACCCTCTTCAAAAATTCACTTTCTAAAAGCTCTCTTCAAGCTTCCTTCCTAGAAACTCTCTTTTCAAATATTTTACTTTCCAAAAAAACTCTTCTTCTTAGAGTCCAAGTCAAGCCTTAGATTCCGTGATAGGAAATCCTAGTTCTGTTTCCTAAAAAAAAAAAAAAAACATGATTTCCTCTTTTACTTCAAATCATAAGTTTCCAAAATTTCCTTTCTACCAAATCAAATATGTTCCAAATCCTTGATTTCCAAAACTCAAACCTTGCCAATTCCATGTTACATCCGAAACTAGATCAAATTCTTCAATTTTTTAACAAAATCAAATCATCACTTTTTGGAAATAAAATATAATCTCATACTTTAGGAAATAAGAATTAAATCTTTCTTAATTCAAAACTTTCCTGATTCCAACCTTTCCTAAGTTCAAACCTTTCCAAATCTAAACTTTCTAAGTCTCAACTTTTCAAATCTTTCTAAATTCTAAACTTTCTTAAATTGAAACTTTTCTAAAATGAAACTTTTTTAATTTAAATCTTTCCTAATTTGAAAACTTTTTTAATTTCGCACTTGCCTAAAATGAAACTTTCCTATTTCAAAACTTTCCTAAGTCTATTGTTTCGAAATCAAATCAAATCAAATTTCTTTCCAAATCCTTCTTAAATCTAACTTTTCTAATTTGAACCTTTCCTAATTCGAACCCTTCCTAAATCCAAAACCAAACTTTTCAAATCTAAATCAAATCTTTTCGAATCCAATTACATGTTCCAACCCTAGGTTAACTAAACCCTAGGATACCTAAACCCTAGTTCAACCCTAACCCTAAAGTTAAGAAGTTTCAACTCTTTTCTAAAACTCCTTCCTAAACCAAGATGGTTTTCCAACTTCAATCTTAGACAAAATGTTTTCAAAACTCAACTCTTTCTTTTTCAAATCAAGTCCAAGTTCTCCTTCCAAGTTTAATCTTTTCAAATCAAAATCAATTTCAAAATTCTCAAGTCCTATTTCAAATTAAAGTTAATTCCAAGTTCAATTTCTAATCTTCTATTCCAAGCTCAAATCAAACTCTTTTCAAATCAAACCTTTTTAAAATCAAATCTTTTCAAAAACCTCAAAGTGCCTATTTTCAATTGGACTCTTGTTCGAATTATGGCTGACCTGATTCCTAACAAAAGGATACGTAGGCAACCCTCATGGGTGCAGTCATAACCTTTTTCAAATCTCTAATTCCACAATCTATTTCAAGTTTTCAATTTCTAAAGCCTTCTTCCAAACTTAAATCGTCTTTTCAAATTTATTTTTAAAATCAAATCTTTTTCCTGCACTTTCATATCATGCATCATTTCAAGCTTCTTTTGAAAATTCTTTTCAAAGTGGACATAATTGGACTTTTATTAATCAAAGATTCCAAATGAGTGAACTTAGGGTGAATAGATATCTAGGTATTGAAAAGGCCGGGTAAGGTGATGACTTGGTGTGTTTTCCCTACATGTAACCAACCTCCGAACCTAGATCACTATTTTAAAAGACCAAATAGAGTTGTTTTAAAAAAGGACTTAAATCTTTCTAAATGTTGCCAAACAACCTATTTTCTTAAAAACCCTCTCTTACGGAAGTTTTTAAAACCTTTTCAAAAACCCTAAGTGTAATCTTCGGATTGTGCTTAGTTTTAGGTGACCTAACTCACCTTAATCAAGTTATGTGGCGACTCCAAACTTTTTTCAAAACCCTTATTCAAAATTAATTTCCAATTCAAACCTAGTCACTCTCTTCCTTCTAGGAGGATGAGTTCTAACGAGAGAGTACCATATTTTTCCTACTTGTGCGTATATTTCTCGAGTGTGAAAAATCGAGGTGCGACAGCTGACAACTCCATTGGGGACACTTAGATAGTTAGGCCATTGCCATGTCCCTTCACCCTCACTCATTTGGAGTCTTTGTTTAATTTGTCCAATTCTATCCAATTCAAAATTTTCAAAATCAAGCTTTTCAAAGTTGTTTTAAAAAATATGTCATTGCTTGCATTCAATTACATTAAATTATTTAATCTTGCATTAAGTTTGTCATTTAAGTATTGACTTTTGTATCTTTATTTATGTAGGTGGACCTTTATTTACATATTTATTTCATGTTATATTAACTAACATGTATGAAATGGATAGGATGGATGGGAGTTGTGGGGCCCTTTCCTCCACTTTTCAAAATTTCACTCACACACTGCATTGAGCATAAGCATTTGCATATTTGCATTCTCTACCTAAATATGTCCCTTTTAGTTAGAATGAGGAATGGTATATTGGTTGTGGGCAAGATGTTGTGTCAGTTTCTTCGCCTACGACCTCTTAATGGTTCCCCCACTCAGATCACCAACCAATAATGGCACCACCTTGGGGAGTAGGCCTAGGTTTGAAGATCCAGGAATCGAGCCTTGTTAGGAAGTATTAGTAAATCCTCAACCTCATGCTCATGTATAAACCATGCTTAGCTGAATCTCTGCCGAATTTAAGACACGCACATCAATTTCAAAACCATAGAGGAAAGGGTGACTGTTTTATTTTCCTTTATACTTGTCTATTCTTGTTGTTATAATGCTTGTATCCCTTCTGTTATAATGACTATATAACTACTCATGCATCCATGTTTACTTTATAACTGCATTTTCTCTCTCTACTTTGTGTATCCATGCTCATGCAATCAATATTCCATGTCAAGACGAGAGTTCCAAAGTAACTCAAGTCACTGCATCTTCATGCATATGATCAACCCAAAAAAAGTGGTAACAAGTTCACTCTCCGTTGCATTAAAGCTACCAAAACCCTAAGGGTTCCCATGTAACCCTATGGACTCATTGCATGCATTTCAAGTCATTCCATAAGAGGGGCCCCAATCCCTCTATACTCATGGAGATACGGTTGCCAAGAAGACAAGGGGCAATCAAACAAGGTCTCTTAACGACCTCCTCAACATCAAGTTCAAAGAAGATGAATCCGAAGACTCAAGAGTAGTTTAGGATTTCAAATATAAAAATAGATAGATGCAAGTCTCAAGGAAAGTGTTCCCTCTCCCCCTATTAAATTCTACATTGATTTCATTGTATTTTAAACTTAAAGTTCAATGTACTTCTTTACCTTTTGTAAATAAATGAATGCATGCATGTGTGTTCCCACTCAAATGGTAAGGTATCTGCAAATAGAGGCCAACCCCCTATCTCCAAAAAGTGAGCTAAATCCATCATATTTAGTCTCCCTCTTAAAAAGGGACACTCTAGGACATGCATGGCATAAAGCTTTCTAAGTATCAAAAACTGACTTGTGGCTTGTGTCCTTTTTTTCTTTCTTTCTTTTTTTCTTTTTACAGAAACTACACCATAGAAAGCCATCATTGCTCCCAAGAAAGATCGCCATCCACCTAGAGACCCCATCATTACACGACAAAGAGCTGCACTAATGGCTGCCAATCTTGATGAGTCATCCTCCGTCTCTCATGAAGAAGTCAATGAGATGAGAACCAAGATTGATGAGATGTTCCAGCTCATCCAGTCCAATGGGAAAGCTTTTTGAAAACTCGGGCTTTGGGCCCAGTTTGGTGGACTTTTTGAGGGGAAGGTTTTCGAGAAACTGAGGTTAAAATTGATTTGAACTTTTTAAGGGAAAAGTTAGAAAATCGAGGTTGATTTGAAACAAACTTTTGAGGATAAAAGTTTAGAAAACCGGGATTGCTTTTGAAATAAACTTTTTGAAGGAAAAAACTAGAAAACCAAGAATGATTTTGAGATAAACTTTTTTATAGAAAAGTTAGGAAACCGAGTTTGAGATTGTTTTGAACTTTTTAAGGAAGAAGTTAAAAAACTGAGAGTGATTTTGAAACCAACTTTTTTTAGGGTAAAAAGTTTACAAAATCTAGTAATTTGAAGTTGAGAACTTGCTTGGGAAACTTGAAGAGTTTCCTACTCTTGCCCCTCTTTTTTTTTGCGTTCTTTTATTTTCTCTTTCTTTGCCATTGTTTATGTTACTGACTGATAGATTTTGACATGTTTTTTTTTTCTTCTCTTTTTCCAGGATGGCCGATGCATGTGTTATCACTCGTTTGAGAGTTTGGTATGATGGGTACACTATTGAGAAAAAGGATATCTTCTGTCAGAGTTTTGGTCATATTACATCCCTACCCACAGTGCGGTTGGTGTTTGGGCTGATTGAGGCAGTCCTTCTATTTTGGTGCCCCAGTTTGAGCCTCTTCTAATTTGGAGAATGTGAGATGACCGCTACCCCACACGAGTATGACTGTTTATTAGGTTCAGTGAAAGGTCTTTCACAACTGATAGCTCTGATTTTCCACGGGGGTTTCTTTTCTCTGGTCTTATCTCAGTTGGGCATAGTACGTTGTACTTGGGGTTTAGACTTCATTCTCGAGTTTCCCTTCATTCCTGCTGAATTTTTGCTTTCTCGATTTGAGTTCATTCATAGTGGGGAAACTTTTCCAGGGATTTGGCATACTTCAGGCCACTGGCTCTACTTCAGGATGAATGCTCTTGCTTTGCTTCTACTCGGGGTCCTAGTTTTTCCTAGGGAGGATGGTTCGATTGACGAGAGGTTGAGCACTTTGCTTCCCCAGATCTGGCAAGGATGGTTTTATGCCTTGATGGTCATAGGTGAGACTTATGCCAGTTTCACTCGTTTACAGCGTGGTGCAGACTTCAATTTCTAAGGTTGTGTGGCTCTTTTCCAGTTATGGATGGTTTGCCATTTGTTCTTGCAACATTTGCCTTGGTTAGTTTGGTATCCCACGGTGGATCATGTTCGTGCTTTTGCGGAGGCTCAATAGTCTATCATAGTGGATGAGAGTTTTCCTACGACCCCTAAGGATTGGACAACTTTTTTCCAAGAAAGACAGGCTAGAGATGTCATGTGGTTTGTGGGTTTGTGTAACCGAGATCCTTTAAGGGTACGGATTTCAAATAGGATCTTTGTTCTGACAGTGGGTTTGCAAGGGGTTGCTTCTTTCTTTGGAATTAGAGTTCTTTGCTAGTTGGGGTTGTCACATGATATTCCACACACAGGGTTTATTGATGGGTTCAATCTATTCTTTGACATAATGATCCCGACTGAGCTGGTAAAAGAGGTGGTAACCATGTGGCGTGCCCTGACTTCTCATGATGACATACAAGATTCTTTCCCAGAAGAACTGAAGGCAACCAAAGTTTACAGGAGCTGGTTTAGGAGCTACATACTTGGGGATATCAGGATCCATGATCCGCTTTTTGAGGCTCCAGGTCCTACTGTAGGGTACACCAACTTCCTTGCGGTTGTGACTGTCCAAGAGCACCGTCATCAGAGGTATTCTAACACCTTGCTAGGGAAGGCAATCATACAATTGCAAGCCCACGAGGTGAAGATTAAGTCCTTAAGGGCATAGCTGGTTGAGGCTTTGTGCAGCGAGGACGGACCCAATGCTTTTCGCGGGCAGAAGTGGTTGCATAAGGCTCATACAGTTGTCCTTTAGTCGACTGAGGTGGCAAGGCCTTCAAGCACTAGAGCGGTTATTGTTGACCAGGTTGATCCTATTCTTTCATCTGGTTCTTCTTCTAATGATAATGGGAGTCACTTTATTTTGGCCTCCCGCTGTCTGCCTAGGGTTTGATTGTGTCCCTGAGTTCTTGCAATTTTGACACGATAACTTTTTTACTTTTGTTATTTAAAACAAAATGACCTTGTATCATTCTTGGCCGTTTTGGTCTCTAAAGAGACTTTTCCTTGCATGGTTAGCATAGTATCATATATTTCTTTTCATTGAATGACAGGTATAATTGAAATGTTTTTTTGTAAAGTTTCCTGTCTTCTTTTGTTACTCTCCGTTAGTCTTGATAATGCCCTCTTTTGATTAAAATGTATGCATGCATCTGTTTCTCTTGAAATTCAAGCAGGTATCTCAAGCTTGTGCCAATGTCTCATATCCTTGGAATGATGCCTCTTTTGTGGGACCTCGTCATTTTTCTGATCGCGGCCTTTTTCACGTCAAGGTATCTTAACATATACTCCCCTTTCTTGATGGACTCGCATCCTTTGACCATTGATCTTTAATCTTGCTTTCTATAAGGTTCTTGTTTGGGGTTTTCTGGTTTGAGCTCTCTCCCTTTTCACCTTATTCCGACAATGGCTTTGAGCAACGACTTTCATGGCCATTAGCACAGTGATGGGCAGCTAGGCCCTCAATCCGAGGAGACTTTCCATTTAGACCATAATGTAGGTTGAGTTCAGGGGCTGAAATGAAAAGGTTTGTAGGCACAAAACTATTATCTTCAACTAAGGTTGCATAAGACCAGAGCTACTCTTGGTAATGAAATCTGCCCCTGTGAATGCCATCCAATTCATGTGTTACTATCACTTTGTTTGAGCTTATTTAGACTAAGCAATTTTTTCTTGATTTGAGAGGGCTTTTCTTTGGACCGTAATGTAGTCCAGATCATGAGGTGTTTGAAAGAATGGATAAAGGCTCAAAATCCTATCTACTTGGCTTATAAGAAACCAAGATCACTTTTGGCGAGCATCCCTTGTCACTTTTTGAGCGTTTTGATAAAAGGACTGGCTTTTTTGTAATTCTCTTGTCCTATATTAGGATCTTTGTGTAGTACTTGTATTTGTATAAATATTTATTTTTTGGCTTTTTCTTTTCTTTTTTTTTTTTTTCTTTTCTGTTGACTGCTAATCTCATGCTTGCTTTCTAGCATTCACTCTACGTTCTCGACTTTGAGAGATGTACTCCTATCTTTGCCTTAACCCAGTGTGGGTAGTGATCATTGGGTTAGTCTTTTGAAAAGGAATGCAAACCACTCAAATGGGCTTTGTAATGGTCATTTTTTGACTGTATGATAGAAGAAATGAGGGCCTCTCTTCATTTCAAGTAAAACTGCTTAGTCTATAAAGCTCAGATTGAAGTTCCAATGATGTCTTTCGAATGGTAATTGTTAATGTTTGGGCTCATTCACTACCGATATCTGCTCCAATATGTAAGAAGCCACTATGGTTCGAGTTTTTGACCAAGAAATGCCTTCAACTGTAGTGGGTTATGCAAAGGAAATCATTTGCTTTTTGCTGGAGGATAGAACAATGGCTCCTCTTCCTTTTGGTAGCCCGGCTACCTATCGCTTAGCTCAAATGCCATTCAAGTGTTGCCCCTTGTGATCAATCTCTCTGCACTCTTTGTTTAAATCTCCACTCTTTGATCAAAGGAGCTTTTGTCCATTTTTGAATGGGGTATCTACGCTATTCCACCCTTGATGTTTGTATCCACTTGCAGAATAAGGAAAAGTTTTTAAAAGTAGACATCGCATGCAAGAATATAAAACAAGTATTAATTTGAAAGTCCATTCATGTTTTATTTAGCTAAAAAGGCTCGAAGTACCTCTACTTCTGACAGAATGGAATATAAATGCAAAAAGTAAGAAAGATAGATAAAAGGGTGATTACAGAAGACATCCCTGTTTTAGGTCTCTTAACCGGACGATTTTTTCAAGTGGGTTTTGGAACCACACCTACTTCCTTCACATTCCACTTGCCAGGGACCTCGGTTGGCGATGCCAAGTGGATTGACCTATCGGCGATGGCTATTGGTGCTTTCTTGACTTCTTTCCCTATCAGCGCAGACATGCCCAGGCTTCCCCCAAGACTTAAAGCTGCCTCATGGTCTTTCCTTCCTTTCTTGGCCTTC
Source organism: Euryodendron excelsum (assembly GCA_033060915.1). Lineage (NCBI taxonomy): Eukaryota > Viridiplantae > Streptophyta > Magnoliopsida > Ericales > Pentaphylacaceae > Euryodendron > Euryodendron excelsum. The sequence goes on from CM065387.1 coordinate 29,053,875, forward strand.
CTTTCTTCATCAAGTTCTTCTCTTTCTTTGTTCCCTACAAACAAACAAGCCAGCTCACCTTCCTCCAACTCAATGGACTTGACCCGGGCTTTGGGTTTTTTCACTCTTGCAATTGGCCATGCCGTAGTGCTCCTCGGGTATATATAGCTGCGGGCCTTTAGTGCTTGGTATGAACGGCTCCTATATTTTGGATAGGTCAATGAGGCATGGCTACAGTTCTTCTTCCATGTACTCAGCTTCTTGTACCACATGGCCAACCTCCTTAGTAGATTCATCCACAAGCTCATCTTTCGGGTCTTACACTTTATTGAGGTTGTACCAAGACAAGGAGTGATGCTACTCCAGCTCCTCCCGGTCCATTTCTTCTTTATCCTCGTGGCACACCTCTTAGCATATGGCAGTCAAAACTCTGTTGTCATTGTACTCTGTGATGACATTAACAATATGGTATGGTAGGGTTTATAGTGACATTTGGGGCAGGAGTGGGATTTGCTGGTTCCGTTTGTACTGTCCCATTGTCGATCATGTCCTGAATTTTGTGCTTTAAGGAGAAGCAACTTTCTATGTCATGTCCTAACCCTCCTGAATGATATTCGAAGGTAAGGGTGCCATTAAAGGTAGGAGGGAGAGTACTAGGCAGAGGGTGAGCTGGAATAGGGGCTAGCAAATTGGTCTTCAACAAGTTGTGATACGCCTCTGTCAAAGTGCACCCTAAGGTAGAAAGTGCAGTTGTGCCGAGCCTGCCTATTTGGACTAAAGTTAAGGTTGTTGACTCAATGCCTTGATTTTAATGATATCAAAACTTGGTTTAATGATCTAATAAATCTACTTAAGTATGTAGATTAATTATTAGATTTACATCATAACTTGAAGCTTATCACAATGGAGAACTTGTGATGCAAATATTAGAATGAAAGTTGATAAGCATGATGAGAGAACATATTCAGCAAAGCTAATCTTATAGAGAATAAAAGAATTTCAAGAAGATGGATATCAAGAAAGAAGATTGAAAATGCTCAAAGCCTTGAATAAAAAGAAGAACCCATATCTGTTGAAGATTCCTCAAAAATAAATTAAAATGAAAAGATCTTAAGTCTTGGAAACTCTCTTGAAGATCTTGAAAGAAACTTAAAATCAATGGATAAAGTAATGATGATTGAAGAGCTCTATAACTAATCAAAATAGAGTTAATTCATCTAGAAGCGATTGAAGATGTTCTTGAAGTCATCAAGCCTTGAAGAAGTGTTTTCAAGCCTTAAAAAGCTGGTTTGGATAATCCTTGAAAAGATTAGAGACATTGGAGAAGAATGAACAAAACCTATAAAAATAAAGTTTTCTAATGCAAAGAGTCGACCCCTCATCATTCAGGAGTCAACTCATTCAGACAAAGGCTAAAAATTCTAAAGTCTGCTCAAAAGAGTCAACCCCTCGCTCCATAGGAGTCGACTCATTGAGACAGAGAGTTGAGTCTATAGATTCAGATCAAAAGAGTCGACTCCTACCAATCATGAGTCGACCTCTCAAGGTAGAATGCTGAAGTAGAACTAAAAAGAGTCAACCTCTCGTCAAAAAGAGTTGACTTCTTGACAGTAACGACTCTATTTTTTAGCGTTATACTCCACCGTTCTTGCATCAAATGGTCTCCCATCCACTACTAACGGTTAGAATCAATACATGGCTATAAATACAATATCCCCACAGCTTCTAAACACAACATAGAGTGATTATATCTGCAAAATCAAGAGTTTGAAGCTGAATTTTTCTATGCCCTCACTGCTACATCTTTTTGCTTAGTTATTAAGGTTATCGTTTCAGCTATTCTTGTTCATCTACTTATTAGGAGAGCTATCCTTTGTATAACCTTTAGTCATTTCAGTGTGGTGGGTTTATAAACCTGTGAGTTTGAGTATTCTTGGATAAAAACATTTATAAGTTTGAGTGAATCTTGGACATAATCACTTGTAATTTTGAGAGAAGCTTGGACAAAATCTCTTAGGCTATGAGAGCTTGGGGAAGAGCTCTTGTAAGAGTGAGCTAGGTACTTGTAGCAAAACCAACTAATGTGTAAGAGGGCTTTACATAGTGGAATACCTTTGTGAGGATTGAAGAAGAGAGGACGTAGGCAAGGTTGGCCGAACCTCTGTAAATCTGGTGCTCTTGTTTTTTTTCTCTGTTTTGCTTATTTGCTTACTATACTTGCTTGCATTGTGTTTCATTATTTGCTTGATTTATTTATACTTAGATTAATTATTGTTGAAATATATAACTACTTTCAACTGCTTTATTTGATATAAATTTTATGAAACCCAATTCACCCCCTCTTGGGTTGTCTTCTTGGGCCAACAATTAGTATTAGAGCTTGTACTATAGTTTAAAGGCTTAACATCCTTAGAGTTGATCCATGGCAACCATGTTTGGAAGCTCTTTAGGTGAGGGTCAATCCATCAACAGATCTCCTATGTTTAATAGTACAAACTATAACTATTGAAAGAATAGAATAAGAATTTATATTCAATCTATTGACTATGAGTTATGGAGGATTATTGTCAATGGTCCTAAGACTCCTAGCAAGTTCATTGAAAGGGAAGTCATCCCTAAACCTGAAAATGAATGGGATGAGAATGACATGAAGCTTATGCAATCTAACGCTAAAGTCATGAATATTTTATATTGTGCATTAGACCTAAATGAGTTTAGTAGAATTTCTACCTGTGAATCTGCCAAAAAAATCTAGGATAGACTTAAAGTGATTCATGAAGGGACCAATCAGGTCAAGGAGTCCAAGATTAACATTCTTGTGCATAATTACGAATTATTTAGAATGAAATCTGATGAGTCTATAACTGAAATGTTTACTAGATTCACTAACATTATTAATGGTTTAAAGTATCTTGGAAGAGTATATCCTAACAATGAGTAGGTGAGAAAAATTCTAAAATCACTACCAAAGACATGGGAAGCAAAGGTGACAGTCATGCAAGAAGCCAAAGACCTCAACGCTCTATCTCTTGAAGAACTTCTTGGCTCTCTGATGACCTATGAGTTGACCTGAAAATAGAATGCACAAGAAGAAGAGGATAAGAAAAAGAAGTATGTTATATTCAAGTCCACCACATCATAAAATGAATCTAGAAGTGAAGAAGAAGATGAGGAAGATTTTGCTCTCATCACAAGAAAATTCAAGAGATTCATAAAATGAAGGTAGAAAGGAGGAAAGAAGTTTGAAGCAAAGGGTGAATCAAATAACAATGATTCAACCATTATATACTATGAATGCAAAAAGCCAGGACACATGAAAAATGAACGTCCTCAGTTGAAAAGGACAGCAAAGAAAGAAATAGGGAAGATGGCTCTAGCTGCAACATGGAGTGAAAGTGAAGATTCAAGCTCAGATGAATCTAAAACTCATGAAATGGCCAACCTATGTCTTATGGCATATAAAGAAGAAACAGAGGTAACCAATTATGATTTTTCATTTAATGAATTACAAGAAGCTTTTGATGATTTGATTGTTGAATTTAAAAAGCTAAGCATAAAAAAAATCTTCTAAAAAAGATGATATCCACTCTCACAGGAGAAAGTAAAGAGTTATAAAATGAAAATGAGATTTTGAAAAAGGAAAACTCTGTTTTGAAAGAAAAAGTCACTGATTTAGAAAATTCACTTTTTAAATGTGTCAATGGAAGAGATAAACTTGATGTTATGCTTGATAAACGAAATTGCTCGCTTGACAAGGCTAGAACAAGTTACAATGCTTTTAAACACAAAAAGTTTTCAAAAGCTACAATCACATATTTTTATTGTCATAAGAGAGGTTATTTTACAAATCAATGTTTCCTTATACAAAATCTCATGCTGCCAAGAAAGTTTAGGTTCCAAAAGGAATATTGAAGACTAACCCCACTAGACCCAAGATGATATGGGTACCAAAGATCAAAGGTTGAGTTGCTTATTTTGTAGGTATGTCTTCAAGCTAATTCCAAAAAGGATCAACGGTACTTGGATAGTGATTGTTCGAGACATATGACTGGAGATGAAACTCAATTCACTTCTCTCACACCAAAGGATGGAGGATTGGTTACTTTTGGAGATAATAGCAAAGGCAAACTCATTGGTATATGTAATATTGGTAAAAATTATTTAACCTCTATTGAGAATGTTTTACTTGTTAAAAGTTTTAAGCACAACTTGTTGAGTATTAGTCAATTGTGTGATAAAGGTTGCAAAGTATTGTTTGAATCTTCTAAATGTGATGTAGTAAATATAAATGATAACAAGATCATATTGACTGGTCATAGACAAGGCAATATTTACACTTTCAATTTAAATGAATTATCTTCTTATAAAATCAAATGCCTTGCTACTGTGAACAATGAGAATAGTTGGTTATGGCATAGATGGCTTGGTCATATTAGTATAAGCATTTTTTCAAAAAATTTAAAAAATGAGTTAGTAAATGATCTTCCTAAACTCAAATTTGAAAAAGACAGCTTGCAATGCATGTCAAATGGGAAAGCAAACCAGAGTTTCTTTTAAATCCAAAAACATGCTCTCTACCTCTAGACCACTACAACTATTGCATATAGATCTGTTTGGACCAATTAGAATTTTAAGTTTAGCTGGTAAACAATATGCTCTTATCATTGTTGATAATTACTCAAGATTTACACGAACATTCTTTTTAGCTCACAAAGATGAAACAATTGCTTTCTTCACCAAGTTTTATAAAAAGGTTCAAAACAAAAAGGGATTTATAATCATAGCAATTAGGACTGACCATGGTGGCGAGTTTGATTGCAAACCTTTTGAAATATATTATGATGAAAATGGGTTTGAATATAATTTTTCAACACCTAGGACTTCTCAACAAAATGGGGTTGTTGAAAGGAAAAACAGAACCTTGGAAGAGATGGGGAAAACAATGATTTGTGAAAATAATCTACCAAAATATTTTTGAGCTAAAGCTATAAACACAGATTGTTATATTTCAAATAGAGTTTTGATAAGAAATTTTTTGAATAAAACCCCATATGAGCTTTGAAAAAACAAGAAACCAAATGTTTCATATTTTAGAACTTTTGGATGCAAATGTTTTATGTTGAATAACAATAAGGACAACCTTGGTAAATTTGATGCAAAATCTGATGAAGCTGTCTTTCTAGGATATTCCTCACATAGCAAGGCCTATAGAGTTTACAATAAGAAAACTTCAGTTGTTGAAGAATCAATTCATGTTACTTTTGATGAACTAAACTCTTTGCCTAGAAAGGTTGTTAGTGATGATACAGATGATGTGAAAGAAAGCATGGACAAGCTGTCGCGTACAAATTTGTTGCACTCAAGGAATACACACAAAAGCGGAAAAAATATTGTACTATCTCGTTAGAACTCATCCTCCTAAAAGAACGAGTGCGACTAGGTTTGAATTGAAAATTAATTTGAATAAAGGGCTTTTAGAAAACATTCGAAGTCACCACCTAACTTGATTAAGGTGAGTTAAGTCACCTAAAAACTAAGCACAATCCAAAGACTACACTTAGGATTTTTGAAAACGATTTTGAAAACTCTCCCTCAAGAGAGGGTTTTTAAGAAAACAGCTTGTTAGCAACCTTTTGAAAATACTTAAGCCTTTTTTTTTATTTATAAATAACTCTATTTTAGTCTTTCGAAAACAGTGATCTAAGTTCGGAGATTGGTTACGTGTAGGGAAGACGTACTAAGCCATCACCTTACCCTGCCCTTGCGGTACCTACATGTCTATTCACCCTAGATTCACCTATTAGAGCTTTCAATTAACAAATGTACAAAATTATACACTTTAGAAAAGAATTTTAGAAAGAAACTAACATGATGCATGATATGCAAGTGTAAGAAAAGAGAGTTTGAAAATAGATTTGGAAATAAATTTGAAAAGAACTTGATTTGATTTGAAAAGATAGATTTGATTTTGAAAGAAAGTTTTAAAGATTGAAAATAGAGATTTGAAAATAGATGTTTAGAATTGAAAATCTAGAAATAGATTATAGAATTGGAGATTTGAAAAAAGTTATGACCGCACCCATGAGGGTTGCCTACGTATCTTTTTTGAGGAATTAGATCAGTCGTAGTTCAGACAAGAGTTCGATTGAAAATAGAAGGTTTGATTTGAAAAAGAATTTGATTTGGAACTTGGAATTTGAAATTGGAATTTAAATGATTGGACTTTGATTTAGAAAGACAAAACTTAGAAGAAGGATTTGGACTTGTTTTGGAAAGATTGAGGTCTAGGAAACCTAGACTTAGGAAAGATAGGATTTAGGAAACACTTGAGATTTTAAGAAAGATTTGACTTCAATGTTAGATTTGAAAGATTCGGGAAGTTGGATTTAGGAAAGGTTTGAATTAGGAAAGTTCCATTTTAGAAAGCTTCATTTTAGGAAAGTTTCAATTTAGGAAAGAATCAAAATTATAAAGTTTTGAAATTGGAAAGTTTTTGGAGTAGGAAAGTTTTGAAATTGGAATGTTTTCTTTTTAAGAAAGAGCTGATTTTTGGAAAGATTTGAATTAGAAAAAGTTTAATTTAAGAAAGATTTAAAATTTGGAAAGCTTAGGATTTATAAGAAAGTTTCGAATTTAGAAAGTTTAGAACTTTGAAAAGGTTTAAACTTAAGAAAGTTTTGAAATTTAGAAAGTTTGAAATTTAAGAAAGTTTCGGATTTGGAGAGATTCAAAATTTAAAAGGTTTAGAATTTTAGAAAGGATTCAAAATTTGAGTTTTAGTAATACTTGAAATTAGAAAAGGTTTGAGTTTAAGACAGGTTTGAAAACTTAGATTTGGAAAGTTTAAATTTAGAAAGGTATGAAATTAGGAAAGGTTGGGATTTAAGAAGATTTGGAAGCTTAAAGTTTAAGGAAAGATTTGAAAGTTTAAGTTTTAGAGACTTAAGGTTTAGAAAAGTAGAAGATTAAGAAGGGATGGATTAGGAAAGATCTAGATTAGGGAGGATTGAGATTCCTATGTCCTAAAATGAAAGATTGGATTTTGTTTCTAAAAGAGATGATTTGATTTTGTTTCCAAAAACGAAGGATTGAATCTAGTTTCCTAATTGGGAGATTGGATTTGGTTTCCTAAAGGGAAAGATTTGATTTTGGCATGGATTTAGAAAGATGAAGTTTTAGAAATCCTAGATTCGGAAGGCTATAGTTTTGACGTAGAAAATAAGATTTGGAAGCGTAAAGTTTTAAGGCAAGATTGAAAATCAAGTTTTTGTAAAGAAATTAGAGTTTCCTAATCGTTGGCTCTATGGCTTAACTTGGGTTCCAAGGTAAAGAGATTTCAGAAAGTGAATTTTTAGAAAGAGAGATTTTTGGAAGGAAATCCTAGAAAGGAGTTTTTAGAAAGTGATTTTGAAAGAGATTGTTTGTAAAGAGATTGTTGGAAAGAGTTTTTTGAAAAGAGTGGTTAGGAAGGAAGCTTAGGGAGTGTTTTTAGAAAGAGAGCTTTTTTGAAAAAAAGCTTGAAATAGAGTTTTGAAAAATAAATTTTTTTGAAGGGGGATTTTAGAAAACCATTTTGGAATGGAGATTGGAGAGAGTTTTAGAAAGTATATTAGAAAAGGGATTTTTAGAAAGAGAGATTTGAACAGAGAGTTTTTAGAAAGTCCATAAAATATCTCATTTTCCTAAAGCGATTCTAAGCGTAAGAATATTAGAAAGACTTTAAGATAGTGGTTTTGAAAACAACAATGATTTGAAAATATGGACCAAATTGGTCACTTTAAATGTAACACTTTCCTAAAGCAATCCTAACCATGGAAAGGCTAGAACCACCTTAGGATTGTGATTTAGAAAACAATTTTGGAAAAAGAATATTTTGATGCAAATTTTGAAAACGATTTTAATGCAAGCTTTGAAAACAAGTTTGAAAATAATTTTTGGAGAGATGCAAGATCATGATATGCACAATGCAAGTTGGGATCGTGAACATACAAGGTTAAAGGCTACACCACATAATCAAGAGGGCCGAACCCACATGGTCTCTGGTTAGACTAAGAGAAAGCCCCTGACACGGTGACTTTCAATAGCCTAATCCTACACATGGACTGAGAAGTCCCTTGTTTCAAGCATGCAAGAAAGGGAGGGGAAGAAGATGGGGGATTAAAATACAAGAAAACCCAAGTGGGTTCGGAGAGAGAAGAGAGAGGGGGGAAGTTGCGTAAACTTAAATAGAAAGCCTACCTTGTATCTTTTTATCTGCTTTTCTTTATTCGCCTTGTTTTTCTTACTTTGCTTTGGTCTTTGCTTCAATCTTCGTCTTGGTCCTTGAGAGCTTCGGGTTGCAGCACTTCAAGTCTTCAATGAAGGCTTTGGAGACTAGTGTATGAGTGTATATGAGTGTATAAGAGTGTATGGGAGCTAGTGTTTGTGTATAGAGGCTAGGGTTTTGAAAAACCTAAAGAAAACTAGAGTTTAGAGAGGCTACAAGCTTTGTGTATCGAAAACAAGGGTTTTCAGACTTCGTTTGCGAACCTTTTCATGCTGGAAGAGGCTCTGTATTTATAGACAAAGGAATGACCTGGTGCCTATTGCAGTGGAGCCAGGCTAAAAATCCTTCTTGCGCCACTGGGAGTGGCACCAAGACAAAATTTGGCTTAGCGCCACTACTAGTGGCATCAACCACTTAGGAAAGTTTTAAGGTCGGCAAGCAACGTATCTTCAGAAGATTTAGGCACCTGTACTAGTGACTACCATGCAATGTTTAGCCTAACTTCACTAGGAGTGACTCCGGAAGGTCCGAAAATGATTTGAAGAGGTTGGGAATGGCCCGGAAGGCCGGAAAGGGACGAGAACCCTTAGAACAGTGTCTCGGGGCTAGTAGACTTGAAAAATGATGACATGATGAGATGGAAGGATTGATCAGGCCATTAGAGGCAAAACAGTCACTCGGGTCGAAAAGCTATCGGGATGGATTCAGAATGTCCTAGAAGAAGACTTGAGATTTGGGAACATTACTTAGAATGTCCCAGGAGGCTACAGGCTTGATACCCAGAGCCAATGTGGTCGGAAAATGTGACCGGCCAAATAGGGGCAAAACGAACATTTTGCACTGGGTTAGCCATAACTAACTCAGAATGATCTGGAAAGATAATGGAAAGTCAGGAATACCATCAAAGGCATTTTAGGGAGGTTACCGGTTTGATACCTAGAGCCGGTGTGATTCCCGGGTCATTTGGATGCCTAGGGACAAAATGATCATCTTGATCGGAATGTCTCGAATTGGGCCCGAAACTAACTAGAAGGCACCTAATCATGCTGAATTGTCTTTAAGATAATCTTAGAAGGGTGGACTTATTGTTCTGAGGACTTAGGTATTATCTCGAGAAACGTGTCGAAAATGGCCCTAGGGGCAGTTTGGTCATTTTTCACCGAAGTGGGCTAGCAGGCACTGGTGTTGACCTAGGTTTTGAGTGTTTCTGTCACTTTAACAGCGGTCCCGTGATATAGGGGTTTGTTGGCAATTCCTTATATCAACCTGTTTACGAGTGTTTCCACCACTCTGGCGGTTGCGATGTTTACGAGTATTTTCGTTATTCTAACGGGTCACGATAGTTTTAGAGACTACCTAATGTCGGGAAGCTGCTAGGTGGATTTAGTGCCTGAGGAATCAACTTTCTCAGAAGGCGTAACGAAATGGACATTTCTGCATTGGCGGGCTAGCAAGCGCCAAAGGTGAACTGTTCTACCATCTCGGGGACTTAGGGTCTCGTCCCCGTCTACGGGTTTGAAGGGACTTACCGTTCTGAAGAGTTTCTTCGAAAACGTGCCATACAGGATGGACTTATCACCTAGAAGAATCAACTTTCTTGAGTGTGCTAGATTTAATTGGAATTGGAATTGGAATTGGAATTGGAATTGGAATTGGAACTGGATTGGAATTGGACTGGAACAGGGGACTTACCGTCTTCAAAAAGACGTGCCCATTGGAATTGGACTGAATAATGCCCCCGAGGGCATTTTGGTTATTTTGCCTCTATTTGGGCCCGAATGTCCCGCAAAGTAATTGATTGACAGAATTAGACTTGAAAAATTGAGTTGACTCAGAGTATGTCCATATTAATTTGAATATAGGTCTAGACGGATTGGAGAATGCTAAGCGGGCAAAAATGGGGTACTTATAGCTGCCCCTCTTTTTCTGTCTTTGCTTGACGAAGAGAGAAAACGATAGAGTAAGAGTCCTAAGTTGACCGTGAGGCGGTCGAAGGGGCAGACTTTGAAAATTTTTGAAAACGGGAACTTGAAAATGGATATTGGGTTCAAAAGATCTTCGAAATTGAGTTTTGGCGGGAAAAGGGCAAAACTTTGCGAAATTGGGAACTGGCTCCACTAGCAGTGGCGCCTTTAGAGGAATTAGCTTAGCACCACTACTAGTGGCACCAGGCTTGGTATCAAAACCAGAAACATTTATGGTTTGAACACTTGCGGGATTTAAAGAATTTTTGCAAAATCGAGAGACATTGCGAGGAAACTGACCTGAACATTGAAGGAGCGCCTCTTAAGGACCACAACGGATTGTCAGAAGTAAACGCCATCACCGGAAAAGTCGCCGGAAGAGAAGGTTTCACCGAAAAACTCCCAGAGGTGAGTTTTTGATTTTATGTTGATTTTGATGTGTAAAATTCTGTTTGAACCTTGTGAATAGTGAAAATTAATGTTTTGATATATTTTGAACACTATGGTGAAGTTATTTTTGCATTTCGGCACTTATTTGATTGAATGTGAATGATTTTACGTGATTATGTGAAGAGGGTTTCTGCACGAATTGGGGGTTTATCCTTACAGCTTTAGGCATTGAGCTTTTAGGCTAGATTTTTGTATAGTGTGCTTTAGAAAAATGTGTTTAACAGCTGTGTGAAGTTTCGTGATTTTTTGACAATTTTTTGAATTTTTGACTTTTTAAAAAATAGAAAAATACTTTAATAAATAGAAAAAATTGAGAAAATTGAGAAATTATTAGAATTTAGTGTTTGGAAAAATGTAGGAATATTTTAGAAAACATTTGACATGTTTTTGAGAAATTTTAGGAATTAACTTTGAAAACCACTGATTTGTTGGAAAATAAGACAAGTCTTTTGACAAGTTTGAAAATTTGAAAAGTTTGTGCTAGTGTTGGTGCTATGTGATTGTGATGTTGTAGAGTACACGATTTGTTTTTTGTGCTGATGTTGTAAACGTGGTAGGGACTGTTTTTAAGCAGAACTCGGCCGAAATTTTCAAAATTTAGGAAAAAGGTTGGAAAAGTTTTTGAAATAAAATCTTTTTGAAGGAAAAAGACAGAAAGCCCTGGACATTTTAGAAAATTCGTTTTGACTCGAAGTTGAAAAATCAAAATGTGTAGGAAATTCATTTTGGCGTGGAAGTGGAATTTTAAAATCAAAATGTATAGGAAATTCATTTTGACTTACCATTTGAAATCTTTTTATTATTTTTTTTGCTTGTTTTTTATTATTTATTTATTTATTTTATTCTATTCTTTTGCTTTTATTTCTTATTTGCATATACCGTATGTTAACACCTCTTGCCTTGGCTTACTTTTTCAAGATGGCAGACGCGGGTGATGATGGTTCCGAGAGGAGACACTGCTCTGGGAAGGCGGCCCAAACAGATTCTGCCAGTGGTTCCAATCGGTCCAGGGGTAGCCAGCGATTTATTGGTCAAGCATCGTCTAGTCAGAGCGGATGGGGGAGTAGGCCACCCGTCGACCCCTTTCCTCCGATTGAGCAAGCCTTTGAGGAGGTGATTGGCGCAAAGGAGGAGGTTCCGTGTCACACCTCGAATTTCCCATATCTGGGGATTTCCAGGTGGCGCGACGCTGGCCATTCATTAATCCTACTTTGGTAGCGTTGATGCTCCCAAAGGAGGGTTAACGAGTAGCCAAGGTACTACAATCTAATAATCCAAAGTTAAATATCAAAAATAGCTCCAACCACAAGTTAAAACTAAAATGTCACTAGAATATCTTGTTACAGTCATCTAGAGACTATGCGCTACTTAACCGAACATCTAGATAGTTTTAACGTTCCATAGAACTCAAAAGAAGGTAGCTAAGCATAAATGATGACTTAATCTTAGAGGTTTCACATGTGACCCTTCTCGCAATCCAACTTAGGTCTTGACTGTCTTATTGACGTTCCTATTATGCTTCCGGCCCTGTCATTTGAAATGTTACCCATAAAACGGGGCGAGCGGTGAGCCCAGTAGTGGTATTCCATCCTATAAGTAACAAGTTTAGAATTTCATGTAGTAATATTTAACAGATTGGAGATAGAAGGTAAAAGCACTTAATTCCAAATCAAGACATGTGATGCAACACCCAAAAGAGGGTCTAGGGGAGTCCTTTTTACAGCAGGCGAGAGCAGTATGGTTTCCTCCTCTTCAACGTTAATCTCTTTGGCATCTTCTTTATTCCTCCCAACATTGTCAGATTGCAGCATGATCTTTGGGTTAGCTGGTTCAAGGTCCTTGCACGAGGTCATGGACGACGATGGGATTGCAGCAGTATCCTTCACAGCCATAGTTTGAATAAGTTTGAACATTTTATCCATCTTGGTCCTCATTTCGTTGACTTCTTCTCGAGAGACTTGGGACGATTCCTCAGGGTTAGTAGCCATAAGTGATGCTGTTTGCCAAGTGACAATGGGATCCCTAGGTGGATGTTGACTTTTCTTAGGAGCAATGTTGACTCAATGCAGGGTAATCTCTACAAATGAAAAAGAAAGAGACAGAAAGTCAAAAACATAAATTGCAAGTCATTTTTTGGTTTTTAGTGAGCATTATGCAATGCATGTCCTAGGGTGTCCCTACTTGAGAGGGCAACTAATCATGATGTATTGGCTCACTTTTGGAGATAGGGGGTTTGCCCCTATATGCAAGCACCTTACCATGGATCAGGAATCTGAATTCATCATCTATTCGCGGAAAATAAGGAAACTCATTGAACAAAAGAAAAGAAGTACATTTTAATAGTAGGGGAGGGGGAACATGTTTCTTTGGACTTCCACCTATCTAATTTTACATAAGGAAACCTAAACTACTCTTGAGTCTTTGGATTTGCCTTCGTTGGATTTAATGGCGAGGAGGTCACTTTGTTGATCGATTACCCTTTGTTTTCTTGGCAACCCTATCTCCGTGAGCATAGAGAGATTGGGGCCTCTCTTATGGAATGACTTGAAATGCATGTCATGAGTTCTTAAAGTTGCGTGGGAACTTAGGTTTAATGCAATAGAGAGTGAACTAGATGTCACTCTCTTTGGATTTGATCATATGTATGAGAATGTAGTGACTTGAGTTACTCTGGAACTCTTATCTTAACATGGAATATGAAATGCATGAATATGGATGCAAAGAGTATAAGGAGAAAGAATGCAATGATAAAGTAAACGTGCATGCATGAGTAGTCAGACAGGCATTATAACTATAAGAGTACAGTCATTATAACAACAGGAATAACCAAGTATAAAGGAAAGCATGTATATCTGTCATTTTGTACTAGCATTTCTAGTTCATAGACTATGTAAAAACATCCATCTAAACACACCAATCTCAGCCCTAATCCTACAATCAATGTCACGCCCCATAACCTGGCCTATACGAATTTAGGGTACATGACTAGCCAGTAGCAAGGCTACCCAAGGCCGTATTACATAAACCAGTTGGTCACCTGTGCATAATCATTAAAATGATGCATAATTGCAGAAATATAAATTTTATAACTTAAAATATAATTTATGTCATACATGGCAGAGCTGTGCCTAATCCAAAACATACATACATATGGGCCTAATCAAGGCCCGCCAAAGTTATAACATGTATACTGTTACAAAACATTAGGGTCTAGCCCTAAAACATAGTACAAAACATAGGTCCGTGGTCTGTAGCTCAAAATCCACGTATGGCCTCGCTCCAGAGTCTCCCAAATTGGCTACCTAAAAACATTTGAGAAAATATAAACTAATGCTTAATGAATAACAATAATGCATGAGCATGAAATTACCATGGACTAACAGTTATAACTACTGTATAAATCAATGGATAAGCGTTATGCATGTAGAGCATAAGGATCGTATTAAAGTATTATACCATTTAAAAGCATGAAAACATAGAAGAGAGATGCGACGTACATAACTCATTATAAGCATTTAACATATCTTGATTCTTGTTTTAAAATATAAGTGTGCTGCAACTCGATATATGAGCTAGGCTCCATAGTAACCTTATAGGTCACACTAAAGCTCTTTAGGCTAAGGACGTCTTCCAACATAGATAGTTTATTTCACATCCCCTATCATAGGACTATCGGGCTAGATTAAGGTCTTGCCATGAGTAGACCCGAGTTGGCACCATACATTGGAAACTTAGCATCTCTTTCATTTAAACATGTAGTCCATGGGGTTTAATTCATAACATGAGTATAACATGCATGCATTTAATATATGACATTCGTAATTGAACATAACATGGATACATTGAAATATATGAAAAATATTGCATGATGTAGAAGTGAGCTTAAAACATTTGAAAAATAATAGAATTTTACTCATGGCATATCGTTAATCACCTCTATCCAAATGAACTAGTGCTCCTATACAAAATTCACATAGAAGCATCGAAACATCAAATTCAAGATTCTAAGGCAAAGTGATAATACATAAACCGAGACTAAGCACATAAGTCCCTCAACCCCGACTCATCAACACCTCACACTCACAATAGGAGAACGAGGCTAAACTCTAGGACAAAGTCCCAATGTAAAACAAGGACATAAAGATTGAGGTTTGAACATGAAAGCCAGACTGTCAACTCCTTCATCGTGTCACAACCACCTCTCAAAGATGAGTTCACACTCTAGGCTAGTTTCATTTGAAAATAGGCTTAAAGGCTTTTAATTTGATAGGTCATGGGTCAAAAACGCGGGTGAAGAAGTTAGGTCTCATGAAAAATGGGTAACATTTTGGAGAACCAAGGTTTTCGGCATAATTTTGGGTCAACTTCAAACTCCAAAATCTCACAATCCGTAAGAAGTTAGGATACTTTACATGGATGAAACGTTCTATGAGTTTACTATCCAACGCTTCAAACGGCGCTTAAAACCAAGTTTTTTGGAGCAAGTTATCCTCAAATAGCTAAAAGGTGTCAAAATGGGCCTACCGTTTGAATGCCCAAATGGGCCGTTCGAATGCTAGGCCAAAACTGGGGTTCTTGCCTATGGACCGCTCGAATGCCCACCTGGGCCGTTTGAACGCCAAGGCAAAAATGGCACTTTGCCTCCTGTTGTTCGAACGTAACATTGGGTGTTCAAACGTTCTGCTGCGTAGCAATAGAAAATCAACCCAAAATCTTTCTAATCTCAATCAAAATGCAACCAAACTCTTCCAACCTCCCAAGGACATGAAAGTCAACTCAAGAACATCACAATAACTCAAAATGGGGAGGAATGAATGGTTAAAACAAAGGGATCTAGGGTTTTAGGAATCCAAACCCTAACTTGGGACTCAAAGAAGTTACCTATAATAACCCAACAAAACAATCCACCAAGATAGATACATACACATACACAATTTGTAAAAGGAAATGGAGTCTTACCTTTCTTCAAGCTTGCCCAAGTCCTTCAATGGCTTTTCTTGGCTTGAGTGGAGACTCTGCAAGCTTCCACTTCCTTCAATCTTCCCTTTGCTCTTTCTCTTCTCTGCTTCTCTCTCTCTTCTCTCCTTCAACCACTTGTGTGGGTGTGTTTTGTGTGTGTGTGTGTATATACAAGGGTGTATAAGGAGGATACACATGGGAATAATCCCATGTGTCTCACCCGATAGTTTTAAGTTACATCATAAACTCTAATTGGTCATTTTTTACCCAAAAGATGTAATAACTGACATTAAACAATGCAAACAATAGAAATTCACATTAATATAAATAAATAGAGACTTAGGATATTACAATCAACCCCATCAGCTCACCACTCAACCTTATACTAGTTGCATCCTATCTGCTGGCCGAACATATTACTAATATATTAACATAGTAATGCACTGGTTTTATAATTCTTGGGTCACAGGTAACAATTTTTTTTTTCTTTTTCACTCATACATTGTTCCAATGTAGCAACCTCAACATTCATCGCTCATGTTGTTATTTCATTCATATCTATAAGATCCTTCCCTTTTCAAATCTTTTAACTTATGTTGCTCCTCAGTGTTATGACTAAATGAATTTGTTCATTTCAAATCTTTTCTTGTGTTTTATTTTGAGTTCATTTAGATTTTCAATTCCTCTGAACACATATATATACATATATATACATTTATTATTTTTTTTTCAAACTCATTACGTGACCAAGCGCTTCACAAGCACCAAAAGCTTCATTTTATTAATTTCAATTATTCACAATCTCATTAAAGCATGACTCATTCTATCAATGGCTATCAGCTTGCACATAATTCAATTCATCATCAAACATCATATAACATGGAGAATGTTTCCCCAATTGGGGTGGTAGCAACAATGAAACACCTTTTTCACACCAATCACAACTTACCAACCGGCCATTGTTTGTTTCTTCAAGTACGAATCACATCCCGATAATTCGGTTTCTATCCCCCGCCCCTTTCTTTTTTGGCATCATTACCATATTCAACGTGGTTATCCCTGGTAAAGTAATTGCTGCTAATACACGTTTAATAAGAACATAGATGAAATTCTTCACTCGAGTCCTTATTAAGAGACCTATAAGATCTACTAAAACTTCATTTATAGTGAATTCCTTCTCAGCAAAAGAGATAGGATGACTTTACAAGTACTGGCAATATAAGCTCTTACAGAAAACATTAGGAGTCTCGTGTAAATGTAGGTCAATTTTCGACTATGGAAACAATTGCTCTTTCCATGCTGGAGCTAACTTATCAATATAACCCACGATGTTATAGACTTCTCTTGTTATTTTCAAATGGGAAGAAATTCTGAACTCTACTAGATTATTTTTAGAAACTCCTTGTCTATTAGTCTTTACTACAGATCACTCCCTGAGTTATAGTTCATCTTCTCTACAAAAATGGGATGTACCCTTACTATCAAACTCGATTATCTTCTTATCTACTCTTTTCTTTTCTCATACTGTTTTAGTGTCTCGAAGTTCAAGAATCTCCTTATAAGTGACACAACATAGTCCTTAATACTAACAACCTAGTTTTGGAGTTGAGCTTCTTAATTACCCATTGGTCTTCGATGATGCAGTAACGGGAGCTAGATTAATATGAAGCGAGTAAGTTGGATGTGTGGGTTTGCACACATGTACATCCGGGAAATTAAAAAAAAAATTAACTTGATTCCAGACTTGGTTAAAAAGACCACCTTGGGTGTCCCGATTGTTAACAGTTGCAGCATGTCATAAAACTTTTCACAGTACTCCTTTGGGTATGGGTAGGGTGAGGGTAGGACTAGTAACGGGTTTTGCTACCCTTCTATTAGCTATTGGTTAACCCATTGTTCTCTTTCCAAAATTATTTCATTTCATGCACATTAGGGATGTGGGACCTACTATGGAATACTGTGGAAAACTAATTTGCACCAAGGTCATTTGACATTTTGATGGTTCTTATTCCATCAACATTGTTTGGTTCACATTTTCTATGAACTGTTAACCCTCATGTACTATGATTCTGGAATATAGAGTTGATCTTAATCCTTTTTGGCATCGTCATGTCTTCCTTTCTTCAATTGACATAATATCCAAGAAAAATGGAATACTTACAAAGATTGGACAGTACGCTTAACTACTGCATGAGTCCTTTACTCAAACCATACGGAATCTTCCTTTTTGATATCCGCAATGATATCTCTTAAATACTGGGTGTAGAGAACTACTGTGAGTCCTTCCCGTTGTATTCTAGTTAGATTCCTCTAAGTTTGACTGGATTCCATCAAAAGTTTGTTTCTCCTTGAAACCGATATGGCGAACCCATTTTGAAACTTTAAGTACACCTATGGTATCCAAGATCTTTTAGATTCATGTTAGCCATCTCTCAATTATGATTAGGTCAACTTTACCATGGAACATGGGAGAATTTTGCTGCTCACAGTCTCAAAGTATCTCATCATCTTAAGAGGTTTAAGAGATCAATTTTCAACCTAATATGTTAGACAACCACATATAATTTGCGAATCATAGGGTTATGTTCTATAATACTGACTTACCACTTGAATTCATGGAACACGACGTTGTGTTCCAAGCATAAGTCTAACTCAACTTTATCTTCCTAGTACTGGATCTGCTGACTCTAGCCACCCAACTCTAAATAAGACCTAATTCATAGCTCTGATACCACTCTGTCATGACCCGATTTTTCTCCCTGGAATAATTGAGGCGTGAGGTTACTAATTACAAGCTAAAATTTTCAACTATTGGATCCTTAAAGATTATGGTTAATAGACAAGTACAAAATACTAAATGTGTCATTTGAAATAACACTATCTTATTAATAAACTTAAAGATTCAACTTTACATGAAGTGATGAACTTCAAGAAAAATGTACAAGCTCGGCCCGTAAATCCAGTAAACTATCTCTTACAACTCTGTGTTTAGCTTTGACAGATCAAACCCAACAATTTTTTCTATGATCCTACTTTGCTATACCTAAATTGTCATCTCATAACACAGGGTGAGCTATGAAGCTCACTAGGCAAGATAGAATCCACAATATAATAGGTTTGCAGTTTAGAAGTATAGTTATAAAACAAAGATAGCAACACTTAATGTACGTAACAAACAAATTCAATGATACTATCTATATATTTTGAAATCAAGTAGACACATAGACATAGTTTTAAAAAAATGATGATGATAATGCTATGCATATGCCCCAAATCCTTTAAAAGTCATACCATTTAGATCACAGGTTTGTCATATCTGACATCTTCCTTATGCTCCATGGGCAAAAATCAAGTTGGTGGGGCCCACGCATGACACTCCATTCTCGTCAAGACGATAAGGGCCTATCCATGATACTCAATTACCGGGGTTCTTATCTGCCTTATGCTACCAGGGCAAAGATCATGCCAATGGGGCCATTGATGACACTCCACTCTTGTCAAGCCGAAAGGCCCACCCATGATACACACTTGTCGGGGTTCTTGTCTGATTTTCATTCATTTGGTTATTTGGTGGTGTCATCCTTATTTTTTTGGGGTAAAGATCATATCGGTGGGGTCCACCCATGACACCCCACTCTCGTCAAGCTGGTAAGGGCCCACCCATGATACATACTTGACAGGGGGTTCTTATCTGATTCTTTTTCTCTTTTGGTTGTGCCACCCTTGTTCCTCCTAATGCCAACATGCAATTTATGCATAGAAATCATGTAGAGAATAAAATGTAATCTCTAGTAGTTTTGCAAGAATTAAAAAGACATGAGTGAACTAGAGTTGCCATCTTGGTAACATTTCCAAAACAACTTATAACCACCAAAAACACCTTTCCAACAGATATGTTCCTGAGCAGTTCAACATAGAGTTTAATAACAAAATATCTATATTATAAAACAGGACTTTATTTGAATCTAGATGGGACATATGTCCTATGTGGCATATATTTTGTATTTAACAAATGAGGTTTATTTTTAGCTTTATTCAATGGCTTGGATCAATTTTGAGAGGATCTCACTCACTCAAAATTCCGCCCAAAACTTCTGTATAATAAAACACATCTGATTTTAAAAATATCCTATGTGGCACTTTTATCCAATGGTTAGGGTTGATTTTGGCTACATTTTGTGGTTGTGATCAATGTTTAGCACTCTTTTTCACATTAGTTTCCCACCCAAAAGTCTAACATGACTCTGTCTCTCTCATAATTTTCCATTCTCAGCCTTTATATGGGTCCCACCAGGTCAATTTTTTTGAAATGTCTTAGGGTGATAATTTGATACAATGGATTTAATTTACTTTGGCATCTATTCAAGGGTTGAAATGACTTTGAGCTTCTCTTCATGTACAACATCTTGACTGTAAGCACCCCATTTTTTGCCCGTTCGACAATCTCTAGGCCAATCAGACTCACATTTAAATCGACACAAACACATTTAGGTTAAAATCAATTTTCCAGACTCAATCCAATCAATCAATCACTTCGTAAGCCTATCGGGCCCCAATAAAGGTAAAATGACCAAAATACCCTTAGGCCATTGATCGGTCCAATTCCAATTGGCACGTCTTCTTAGAGATGGTAAGTCCCCATTTCAATCTCAAATTTAATTTGAAGTCTAATTCTAATTCAAATCAAATTCGGCACGCCTTTTGAGAAAGTTGATCCCTCAAGCAATAAGACCATCCAATCCAACACGTTTTTGAGAAAACTCTTTAGAACGGTAAGTCCCTTTAAACCCATTGACCGGGATGGAACCCAAGTCCTCGAGATGGTAGAACAGTCCACCTTCGGCGCTTGCTAACCCGCCAATGAAGAATGTCCATTATTTGGCACGTCTTTCGAGAAAGTTGATTCCTCAGACAATAAGTCCACACAATAGCTTTCCGAGATCAAGCAGTCTCCGAAATGAATGCGCACCGTTAGAATGACAGAAACACTCACAAACATCGCAACCATTAGAGTGGTAGAAACATTCATAAACAGGTTAACATTAGGAATTGCCAATAAACCCCCTATGTCACGGGACCGAATTTGACTATTAGTCGTGACACATTTACCAAAAGATAAGATACCTTTGGAAACCAACTTGTCACAGACTGTCAGAGTGACAGAAACACTCAAAACCCAAGTCAACACCAATGTCTGCTAGCCCACTCTGGTAAAAAATGACCAAACTGCCCCTTGGGCCTTTTTCGGCATGCTTCTTGAGAAAGTTTCTAATTCCTCAGAGTGGTTAATTCCACCCTTCTAAGATCATCCCAAAGATGATCTGACATGTTCAAATGCCTTCTAGTTAGTTTCGGACCAATTTCGAGATCATTCGGTCAAAATGACTATTTTGCCCCTAGGCATTTGAGTGCCTCCAGGAACTACATCGGCTTTGGGTATCAAATCGATAATCTCTTAAGAATACTTCTAATAGTATTTCTGACCTTTTAATACTTTTCAAATCATTTCGAGTCTATTCCGGCAAACCCAGTGCAAAATAACTATTTTGCCCTTAGTGGGCCGATCGCCTTTTCCAACCACACCGACTTTGGGTATCAAATCGACACTCCCTTGGAACACTCTACATAGTGTTTCCAACCTTCAAGTCCTCTCGTGAGTTATTCCGAGTCTATTCTGGTAGTTTTTCGGTTTAGTTGACCATTTTGCCCCTAATAGCTCGGTCAACAATTTCGGCCTTGTTTTTCAAGTTTGCTACCCTTAAGACATTATTTCAAGGGTTTCTACCCATTTCCAGCCTTTCGGACCATTCTCGACCTTCCAAACCATTCTCAGTCCTTCTGGAGTCATTCCTAGTGAAGCTAAGTAAAAAATTATATGGTAGTCACTAATACAAGCACCCAAATCTTTTGCCTTGCTTATCAAGGGTTGAAAGATATGTTGCTTACCAACTGAAAACATTTCCTAAGTGGCTGGCGCCACTAGTAGTGGCACCAAGCCAAAATATGGCTAGAGTGGTGCCAATGGAAAAATTAGCCTGGCGCCACTACAACAGGCGTTAGGTCAATCTTCTGTCTATAAATACAGAGTCTCCCCATGTGTTAAAGGGGTTAGCAATCTAAGTCCAAAAACTCAGTATCTCTACAAACAAACCTTGAACTCTCTTCAAACCCTAGCTCTCTTAGGTCTCTTAAAACCTTAGCCTCTATACATTTAACCCTAACACCTCTATACACTCCATACACTCATATACAAACCTCCAAGCATCCATTAAAGATTGAAGTGCTGCAAGTTCGAAGCTCTCAAAGTCCAAGAAAAGCAAAGTAAGCAAGGCCAGCAAAATAAGAAGAAAACAAGGTAGGTTTTCTCTTTACGTTTATGTACTATCCCCCTCTCTTTTCTTCCTCGTAACCCACTTGAATTTTTTTCTATTTTAATCCCTTATTTTCTTCCCCACTTTCTTACATGCTTGAAACAAAGGAATCCCTGATTCATGTGTAGGAAGAATGGTTGAAAGTCACTATGTCAGGGGATTTCTTCTAATTCAACCTTAGACGATGTGGATTCACCCCCCTTGATTATGTGGTGAAACCTAAACGTTGTATGTTTACGACCTTACTTGCATTGTGCATATCATGCTCATACATCTCTTCAAAATTATTTTCAAAAGTTGTTTTCAAAGCTTGCATCAAAATCCTCTTTCAAAACTTGCATTCAAAGTCTTATTTTTAGAATCACAATCTTAAAGTGATTCTAGCCAATTTATGGTTAAGGTTACTTTGGGAAAGTGTTATATTCATTGTGACCATCAAGGTCCATATTTTGGGTGTAAACCTAACTTCTTTTTCATCAAAACCAAAATCGTAAGATGATTCTAGCCATTTTATAGTTAGGGTTGTTTTAGGAAAGTGTGACATTCAAGTGAATCCTTTTGGTCTATATTTCAAATCCATATTATTTTCAAAACTACCAGCTTAGAATGGTTCTAATCTCGTCATGGCTAGAATCGTTTTA
This sequence comes from Euryodendron excelsum, assembly GCA_033060915.1. Lineage (NCBI taxonomy): Eukaryota > Viridiplantae > Streptophyta > Magnoliopsida > Ericales > Pentaphylacaceae > Euryodendron > Euryodendron excelsum. The sequence continues at coordinate 29,076,505 of CM065387.1, forward strand.
GGAAAGTGAGACATTCAAAAGGTTTTCAAAAAGTCCATATTCAAACCTCTTTCAAAATTGCTTTCCAAAATACTTTTTAAAAGTTCTCTCCAAAAATTTCTTTAAAAAAAAAAAAACTCCTTTCTACAAACTCCCTTCAAAAATCTAATTTCCAAAAAGCTATTTTCAAACTCCTTTGCGAAAGTTCTCTTCAAAAATTCACTTTCTAAAAGCTATCATGAAGTCCTCTTTCTAAAATCTTTCTTTAAAAGGTTCACTTTCCAAAAACTTTTTTTTCTTGGAGTCTAAGTGAAACTCTAAATCCCATGGTTATGAAACTCTAATTTTCACTTTTTAAAAATCATAACTTTGAATTTTGCCTCAAATCATAAATTTCCAAAACCTCTATTTTCTACATCAAATCATAGATTTCCAAAATCTTATGTTCTACATAAAATCATAGATTTTCAAATCCTAGATTTTTAAAATTTAACCTTTCCAATTTTATGGCAAATCTAATATTGCAATTTAGGAAACTAGATCAAATATTCCCATTTAGGAAACTAGATCATATCCCCCAATTTTAGAAACTAAATCAAATCTTCTACTTTAGGAAATAGGAATCCAATCTTTCTTAATTTAAAACTTTTCTAAAATAAAACTTTCCTAATTTGGCACTTTCCTAACATGAAACTTTTCTATTTTGAAACATTCCTAATTTAAAACTTTTCAAAGTCTAATCTTTTCTAAACCCCAGTTTTTCAAATCATTCCAAATCAAGTGTTTTCAAATCAAATCTCTTTTCAAATCTTCCTTAAACTCCACTTTCCTAATTCGAATCTTTCTTAATTCAAAACTTTTCTAAATCTAACTTTCTAAAATCGAACTTTTGAAATCTAAATCAAATTATTTCCAATTGAACTACATGTTCCAATCTTAGGTAACCTAAACTCTAATTCAACTCTAACCCTAAAGTTAGGAAGTTTCAACTCTTTTCTAAATCAAGATGGTTTATCAATTTCAATATAAGTCAAGATGTTTTCAAAATCTCAATCTTTCCAAATTAAGTTCAAACTCTCTTCCAAGTTCAATTCTAAGTCTAGGTTCAATTTCAAATCAAATTTCAATTTCAAATCTTCTATTCCAAGTTCAAATTAAGTCCTTTTTCAAATCAAATTCTTTTTCTAATCAAATCTTTTCAAATCAAACTTTTCAAACCTTAGAGTGTCTATTTTCAATTGAACTCTTGTCTGAACTATAACTAACCTGATTTCCAACAAGGGATACGTAAGCAACCCTCATAGGTGCGGTCATAACTTTTTTCAAGCTTCCAATTCCACAACCTTTTTCAAACTTTCAATTCTGTGATCTATTCCAAGTGTCTAATTTTAAAATCCATTTTCGAATCTCCAATTCTAATTTCTAAAACCTTTTTTCCAATTTCAAATCAAATCTATCTTTTCAAGTCTGTTTCCAAAATCAAATCAAGTTCTTTTCAAATCTACTTTCAAATCAAATCAAATTCTTGCACTTGCATATCATGCATCATGTCAAAATTCTATCTAAAAGTTCTTTTCTAAAGTGGATAGTTTTAAACATTTATTAATCAAAGATTAAGAATGAGTGAACTTAGGGTGAATAGACATGTAGGTACCGCAAGGGCGAGGTAGGGTAATGGCTTAGTGCGTCTTCCCTACACGTAACCAACCCTCGAACCTAAAATCACTGTTTTTAAAGACCAAATGGAGTTATTTTCAAAAAGGGCTTAAATCTTTCCAAAGGTTTTCAAACAACCTGTTCTCTTAAAAACCCTCTCTTGAGGAAGTTTTCAAAACCTTTTTCAGAAACCCTAAGTGTAAGCCCTTAATCAAATCAATTTTCAATTCAAATATAGTCGCACTCGTTCTTCTAGGAGGATGAGTTCTAATGAAAGAGTATCGTGTTTTTTCCACTTGTGCGTATTTTTCTCGAGTGTGAAAAATTGGGGCACGACATTGACCTATCACGTCAAAATCTTTTCCTACTCTTTCTCTCTCTCCCCATACGCACCAAAATTAGAAAATGATGGAGTCTGGCAGTAGGTAAAAGCAAAGCATTAAATGCTTCAATGCAGTCACAATAGATAAATTTTGAAACTTTGAAATTGTGTTACTGGGAAATATTTCTGACCAAAATTTGAAATCAAATTTATGCTTCGTATATCTCTATTTCCTTACTCTATTCATTCCACCACCACAGCTCAAAGCTCCATCAAAGTTGTTGCCTCTGTTCATCTTACCAGATGGTTGTGGATGAACAGAACAAACAAATGATTAGTCAAGTTAATCAAAAAGGCCTAGGACGAGGTCAAGTTAGCCGGAGGCGTTGATTTTGAGTTAGGGGGCCTTGAGACCGGCAAAAGCATTGTCATTGTTGATTGAAGGGGCCGATCAGGATGAAGAAGGGCCAGTTCTATCATGCTTCTTTCCTCCTCTTCTACCAACGGTCCGATCTGAGGTTATTGTCGAGGTTCTGAGTGAACCACTGGCATCGGTGCATGTTAGTAACAACGACCCTTTGCATCACCTTATCACTTACCCCACCATCGTTTGTCTCCTCTCTCTTTCTCTCTCTCTCTCTCTATGGTTTGCTTCATTCTCGTGATTGAGAATGCTAAAAGGACATTGAGAATGCTAAACTAATTATTCATGAACTAAACTAATTTTGTTTTTATTTTTTATAGCAACTATAGACCTGAAGAAGGATGAATCCAATACTAAACCACTGTAGACAGAATGCTTAAGCATGCAGGTATAATCTCTCTCTGTGGTTTGACAATGTGCAGAGGGTAACAATTTGAGACTTATACGAAACTCGAGAGAAATGTAACATGTGACCCACTATCACTTAAGAATCAAGAGAAATGGTTCATAAGATGGATCTTGCTTGAATGACTGATTAGGAAATTTGGAATGCATAAATAATTTTTTTTTTGAAAATTGGGCTGATGAAATTTGAGAATGTTGTAATTGGTTGGGACCTTTGTTTGATCCAATGGGACATGGGTGATTTGGTGGGGTTGAGTGAAGAAATAGTATTTACAAATTGGTTGAGACCTTTATTCTCCATTTTTTGGGTTTTCAGATATGTATAGTGGACATTTGCAATTTTTTGATTCAAATCTCTTCCCTCCACAAAAAGTGGAGCAAGAAACATTATTGTGCTTTTCTTTTTATCTTGAAATTGTAAACCATTTTTCTAATATTTCAAATTAAAAAAACTATAACATTGTTATGGAAGAATTTCTTGGCCAAAAGTAGAAAAACAGAGAAACATGATGCATATGCTAGAGATATTCAAGAAAGATTGTTTAAGCTTTCTTATAATGGTCAACTTGCTTATTGAAGGTGTATAAACAAGCAAATGTTGTCTTTATACTCTTCAATACAAGTGATCTTTTTTTGCCTTTGTAATTTCTTGGGTGGAACTGACTAATGCTGTATTTTTAACCTTTGCACATAGAAGAAGTTTCATGTGTTTTGTTCCATGCTAGGTAGAATATTATTTTGTGTACTTCAAATATGTGTGAGTGCTTCATTTAAGTTGAAATTAGATCCATAAGGATATATATGTGCATGTATTGGTTAAGGCTATTGAATTTTAAGTCACACATGATTTTTATGTATTGGTTAAGGCTATTGAATTTTGAGTCACACATGATGTTTTTTGTTTTTGTTGTATTTTGAATATTTTAGGTAAAGCAAGCGGAGGAGTGAACAGATGAAATTTGGTCTGAATACTCTCTAAAATGTCTACAAAAATCAATGTCGTATGAATCAAAAAATTAATTCTTTAGAAATTGACGACACACTTAAGCAACAACTCATGCAATTATTCCTAAATTCTGATACATCTGATAGTCAATTAATGTCTGATGATGAATTACAACTTGATGAAATTGCTTCCCAATCCTGTTCTTATGAAAATCACACTTCTCCTTTCTCACATGATCTAGAACAAGCTGTTAAAACAAATTGCCACTGTCCAACAACACATACTATTAATGTTATTACTAAAGAACAAGAACTTCTTCTTGACGTCATAGATAAGATTACTGATCCCAAAGTTAAAAAAGATTATTTACTTCAACTTAAAAGAGTAGACATTTTAGAGAGTATCCAGATCAAATTTCACAATTTTAGGACAAGCCTAAGTATTTATTTCGCATTTTATAAAACAGGACAGTGCTGCAGAAATTCAGTTTCTACAGCAGATAGTCTAGCTTTGAGAGGTTCTAAACATATGCAAAAGACATCAAACTGACCCCAAATTTGGTACAAAATCTCACCCACATCGCTAATAGCTACAGTAAAAATTTCATGAGTGTTTGAATACTCTAACTTGGTCAAATGTGTGGTGAAAGTAGAGGTCACAATACAGGGCATCAAGAATCAGCTCTAGCAGTCTCACTTTAAAAATTCACTATAATTCGTATATTCAATATTTTTAAGAGAGGCCAAAGTAAAAATCACTATTATAACTCTAGTTACAAGTTTACAAAGATTTATCTCCAAATAACATTTTTAAATAGATCAATTATCAATAAAATCGTAGCCTTGCAGCTGCCTTGGTGGCAGATTTTCTTAGCAAACTTTAAACCAACATATCCCCTTCATTTCTAAACCAACCCACATGAATTTTATATCTGAAGTGAAATTCTTTTTGAACCCGATCTAGTCATATGTTCAAAACTCAGTTTCATGAAAATTCTGTCTCCCGGAAAGGCTCCGAAACACACTGTACTTGACAAATTCGAACCAAAATTTATCCTAACTTTAAACTTGGTTTTTTTTTTCTTTCTCATTTCTCGATGGATTTTGATGAATCAAATGTCTAAAATTATCTAATCTTTGAGGCCAATCTCCTAATGTTTTTAGAATAATTTTTTATGAAGTTTTGAGCCCTAAAAATGCTTTTGAACGTCACCCTTTCTGCAGATTTCGCACCAAAATTTCTTCAAACTTTAAATAGAGTTTTCTCCTTTGTTTCTTAATGGAATCATGCAAAATTTGAGTCTAAATCAAGTAATGTTTTGATAGCTCTCTACCTATGGTCTCGGAATAATTTTTCATTGAGGTTTGAGGTCCTAAAAAACCTTTGAAAAATGGCTAGTCTGTAGAAAATCGTAGCAGTGTTCTCATCCACTTCGGACTAAGGTTTCTCCTTCGTTTCTCAATATTTTTGTGCAAAATTCATGGCTAATTTGAATGTTTTTGAAAGACCTATCTACTAGTGGTCTCAGAGTCTCCATTAAATTATGTTTGGACCTTCAAACAAAGGTCTAAACCTGACTCTGCATCACCAATCGTTGCACAGTCAACTGTAAATGGAGTTCGTGCCCCCCACCCTAGTTACCCATGGCCTTAGCAACCTGCAATACTCTGCTAATACATGACAAGAAACTCCATAATTTTCCATTGAATCCTTTCTTTTTTTTTTTTCCTTTTACGCCTCCTCCATAAGAAGATATGTAACATTAGTATGTGACACCACTCCTAACAAGGATTAACTAAATAAAGCTCTATTAGGACAAAATTTTAGTTTTAGGTTAATTATAGTTCTTTTCTTTTTTCTCATCATCATCTTGCATATTTTGTTTCTAAGTCAGCTCATAAGTTATGTGTGACCTCAACAACTCTTCCAGAGGCAAGGTGTTCAGGTTCTTAGCTTCTGTATTGCAGTCACCTTGGCTTCCCAATTTTTAGGCAAAGATTTAAGTATCTTCCTAACTTGTTCATTGCTAGCATAGACCTTCCTAAGATATTTTAATCCATTTATAATATTAGTAAATCTGGTAAACATTTCAATAATAGATTCCTTAGGTTTCATCTTAAAATCTCGTAGCTATGCACAAGGAGGTTAATTTTAGACTCTTTTACCTAATTTGTACCTTCATGAGTGACCTCCAACTTGTCCCAAATTTCTTTAGCAATATCACATGTAGAGATTCTATTAAACTTATTGGGATCTAATGCACAATATACTAAATTAATAGCCTTAGCATTGGCTTGCATAATTTTGAAAGCATCAACATCCCAATCATCTTTTGGTTTGGCAACAACAACAGTTTCAATGGTTTTAGTAGGAATTTCGGATCCATTCACAATAATTCTTTGTAGTTCGTAATCTACAGATTGAATATAAATCTTCATTCTATTTTTTCAATAATTATAATTTGTGTCATTAAACATGGGAGGTCAGTTTATGGACTGACCTTCTGCAAGCGGAGTTCCAACAATGTTGGCTATGGATCTTAGTCAAGGATGTAAAGCCCATATATGAGCACCAGGCTCTAATACCAATTATTAGCTCAAGTTGAACAAATTATTAAAACAATGGAGCAACACTATCAATAATGTAAAAACAAAGATTTGTTGAAAGAAGTTTACCACAATTTAAATTAGTTTGAGTGCAGTTAGGTTTTTCTTGTTAAAGAACACTTTTAAAGAATTGAATTAAGGATGTAATGCAATGATCATTGTTGGTATTTATGATGATTGCTGGCAAGCACAAATAGCGCACACACACTCAGTAGGAAAACAAAACACAAGATTTTTACAGAGGTTTTGCCCAACCCTTGCCTACGTCCTATTTTCCTCGATCCTCTCAAAGATATTCCACTATGTAATTGTCTTCTTACACAGCTGCTAGTTTTTTCAAGTGCCTAACTTACTATTACATTAGAGGACTTAAGCCAAACCCTTAATCAACAATAAGTTTCGATTGAATTCTCGATCTACGAGTGTACAACGAATCTGCACTCACTCAATAAGGTTACAACAACCTTTTTTCGGGAGTAATGAGTTTATAATTACAATGAATATCACTCTTAAAAGTGAATAAATGAATATTTAATCTCAGTGAATCCTTTAAGACAGAAGTAGTTGTAGAGTAGCAAGGAATGTTTGTGTAAAACCCCAACATTTTCAATATATATATACTTAAAATTGGTGGTTCTAGAATTTTGAAAGTAATTGGGGTTTGATGAGTAATTATACTAAAGTGATAGGTGTTTAGATGATATTTTTATTTTACTCCATTTTGTTTTATTTTTAATTTGAAAGACAAAGCCAACTTGTCTACACATGCATATACGAATATATATGTGCCTAGTACACTTATATGTAGATTAGTAGAGTTGTGGGGAATGGTGGAGTGTATGTGTGACACTTGGCAATTGAGAGACACTAGGTGCATGCAAGACAACAATTGAGGAACACTAGAAGCATGCTAGGCAACATTTTTGGAACCCTAGAAGCATACAAACATAAGAGGCATATATCAGCCATTTTGTTGTGGAGATACTAGGAAGGTTAGAGAGAAAGAAAAGGAAGGGAGGAGAGCAGGGGGGTTTCGGCCAAGGCTAGGAAAAGGGGGGACTTGTGCAAAGGAAAGCCAAACAATCAAAGGTAAGCCTCCATGACTCTCCCATCTTAATTCAGAATATTGAAGGATGAGTAGATGGTTGTCCATGGCCGGAGACCATGATTTTCGGCAAGGCATAAAATGCCTCAAACTCATGAAACATAGAAACCGAACTTACTATTCCTTTCCAACCATATAGGAGCTGGTATGAGGTGACTTGAAGTCATGAAAGTACCTTAGGAAGGTCTAGACATTAAATGAAATAGAGAAACCTCGAATTTCAGAACTGCCCCAAAAATCTGGGCAGACCAGTCAACTTGGGAGGCTGTTTTAAAGGTCTAAACGACCTTCTGTGAAAAATCACAAAACATGAAAGTTGTAGAGCTCTTCGAGATACTTAATTTAGACTCAATAAACACTAAGAAAAGGTTAAGAAACGAGGAAGTTATGACCAACGTACAAGCAATGGCCAGATTTGGCCGAAAATGAGAAGGGGTAAGAGGTGAAGAGCACGGGTTTGGCGTGTGTTAGGCGCGTGCCACTCACTTCTGAGTTGGAAAATTTTTTAAAATACAATAGAGTAAAAATAAAAATTTTCAAGAAAATTTTCATATTTTTCCAACACTTGTAGCTATTTTTCATACATTTTAAAGCATAATATTCCGAAATAAATATTAAATAAACTTCAAAAATTCTGAAACTTTTTTGAGAACTTCCAACACTTATTCTAACACTCTACATGATGAAAGTCAAAATTTTCTAAGTATCTACAGATTAAATAATATTTTGTTTAGAAAAAAAAAGAATATATATAATGATAAGCTTTGGGTTATCTTAAATAAATATATATATATATATATATACTAGAATTTAAACTATTAGCAACTGAGGGTTGTGGTGCCTATGTACAGTACTTAGAGAATACTTGGAACTATATTCATATTATGGTAATTTGTTTTGCAATTATTAGCATTTTTTTTTTTGATGATTCAAAGTTAATAAAGGCAAATAAATTATTTTAATATTAGAGAATTCTCGAAACTGTTTTAATAATTTTTAGACACTAGAAACTTCATGATTATAATATTCTAATAACCTTACAACCTACCAAATACATTTAAGGAAATTGGAAGCCAAGGTGAGGAAGAAATTGTGACCATTAGAATAAACGACCTTAATTTTTTGGGGGGGGGGGGGGGGGGGGAGGGGGGGCACTTTAGTTGCTTTACACCCCTGTTGAGTCAACTTGAAGTCCCTAGGTAGCCTTACACTAAACGAGGAGATACTTAAGTCGATGTTAACCAACAGTTGTATTTGACAGACTTGCACGTAAACTGAGACAATCTTGAGAAGTATACTTGAGTCAACTCGAACTATCAGGTAGGGGGTACTAACCTAAAATTACTCATATGGTTATCCTCCACTAGTATAAGTTCTTGAAATTGAAATTACTTGGTGAATTCCAAAGCATGTTTGCCTTGTCTTTCGTACTATTAATCTACTTGTTTTCACATGAGACAGTAGAATGAACTACCATACTCTTAATACTAAGATATCGAAACATGAAATTAATTTGGGTGGCGATGGTTCAGAGTCCAAACCGATGCGAGCTCGGTCGTAAGTCCAGACCTATGCGAACTTGGTCCTAAGCCCAGACCGATGCGGGCTTGGTCCTGGTCCGAACCTTAAATAAGGTTAAAGAATCGTGCTACCCGGTTTAAGAATTGGTATGCAAATGGGGAGATAAGGTGGTGCCATGAATAAAATAAGGAAATTAGTAACTTCACATTGAATTAGCATGAATTTGAACTTTGCACGATATGTGCTAGAAATTGAATATGTTGCATAAGTTGATATCATTTGGGTGTTGCATCACATGTCTTGATTTGGAATTAAGTGCTTTTACCTTCTATCTCCAATCTGTTAAATATTGCTACATGAAATTCTAAACTTGTTACTTATAGGATGGTATACCACTACTGGGCTCATCGTTCACCCCGTTTTTATGGGTAACATTTCAGATGACAGGGCCAGAAACTTAATAGGAGTGTTGGTAGGACAGTCAAGACCTAAGTTGGATTGTGAGAAGGGTCGCATGTGAAACCTCCAAGATCAAGTCATCATTTATGCTTAGCTACCTTCTTTTCAGTTTAATGGAACGTTAAAACTATCTAGATGTTCGGTTAAGTAGCGCATAGACTCTGGATGACTGTAACAAGATATTGTAGTGACATTTTAGTTTTACCTTGTGGTTGGAGCCATTTTCGATATTTAACTTTAGATTATTAGATTGTAGTACCTTGGCCACTCGTTGACCCTTCTTTGGGAGCATCAACGCTACCAAAGTAGGATTAATGAATGGCATGCGTCGCGCCACCTGGAAATCCCCAGATATGGGAAATTCGGGGTGTGACAGGTTGGTATTAAAGCTAGACATTAGGTCTTAAATGGGACTAGAAAGTGTAGTTGGGATAGGATAACGTTATTATACATAGGCATTGCATGTATTGTCACCTCTTAGACTATCTCCCCCCTACGTCTAGTATTGATAGTAAACTTTCCCTTTTTGCAGGCAACATGAGCAATGCTAACAATAACCCCTGGGATGAGATGTTTGTTGAGAGGTTCAGAGCCTTCAGAGGGTAGATGCACGAAGAGAGGACCTAATCCGAGAGCGAGCTCGTGCCCTGGCCCAAAAGGAGATTGTCAAGGCTTCCCAGACTTGGGCCAATGGAATCGGGCCACCCAATGCAAGTTGGTGAAACATAGGCTGTTAGCACAGGAAAGAGTGTCCATGATGGCACATGATATGATACGATCCCCAGCTCGCTATGATGAGTTAGTCCAGGAACTAGTTGAGAGTGGACAGATCCCAGACATTCCATATGGGAACCAGATAGCACCCTTAGCACCGATAAGACCTGCACCAGTGCTAGCGCCACCAGCCATCTCTTCAGATGAGGAGGATCCCTTAGAGGATGAGGAGCTGGAGCCGATGGAGGAGCATAGTGAGGAGGATCCAGATAATGACCTAGATGATGTTCCTGCATCTCCATCCAAGGCCACTTCTAGAGTGGATTCTGCGGGGGATGCTCAATCTTAGTGGGGGTAGATAGGTGGGTCATACTTTATGTGGGAGGGGAGTACACAAACTTTTATTTTGGTACTGACTTGTGGTAGCTAGCGGGATATGTAGGTCGACCCGTAGCCTTTTGTACTACCTAATTTTGAAAGCACACAAATGTATGATTTGACCTTGAAGAATGAAAATCTGCTCTTTCTTTGCTTTCGCACTTACTTGTCGTGTCAATGCAAATGATGATAGTACTTGCATAAAAGAATATCCTGATAGTAACAGATGACCTAGTTTAGAATAACCCTGAAAGAACCATTTCTTGATAGGATGGCAAAAACCCGAAGTGGAGCAGGAGATAACGGTGAGCAATCTGCAGCTAATAGACCCCAATCCCCCACAACAAGAGGTAGGCCAACTGTAAGGAGGCCTGCTGCTCAGAGGAGACCCCGACCCACTGCTGCTAGAAGAACTATAATTGAAGAACCACAACAAACTACTCCCATCGAACAAGTGTTGCAGTTTGTGCAACAGATTGCCTCTGCTATACAATAACTGATTAGGCCAGCCGTACCACCTCAACCGGACCAACAAGTTCCGCCTATGCCACAAGAAGCCCAAGCACACCAAGCTAGAACTATACCCCGGCCGACAGTTGTGCCACCCCCAGGGTATATGCACCAGCCAGTGACCGACCCATTTACTGAGGACATACCACCTCCAGTAGCCGTACCACCACTAGTAGCTGTACTGCAACCAAGGATAGTACCTCCTCCAATAGCAAATTCGGAAGAAAGGAAGGCAAAGTTTCGTAAGGAGTTTCAAAAACAAAACCCCCCTGAATTCCATGGGGAAGCTGACCCCATCTTAGCTAAGAGGTGGTTGAAACAGGTCCGCAAGGTATTAGATATTGTGGGAACACCTGTAGAATACCAAGTGGAATTTGCAGCCTACAAATTCCAAGGGGAGGTAGACTTTTGGTGGGACTCCATTAAGGCTAGGAGGGCTGTGATCGGAATGAATTGGGAGGAGTTCACAGAAGTGTTTTACAATCATTATTTTTGTGAAAGTACAAGACAAGAAAAAATGGAGGAGTTTGTCCCACTACAGTAAAAAAGGATGACCGTAGAACAGTATGCTGCCAAATTCTTGGAGTTATCAAGGTTTGCTCCTGATTTTGTATCCACTGAAGAAGTGAAGACCCAGAGATTTGAGAGGGGTTTAAGGCCAGTAATCCAAGGTAGTGTTGTTGCGTTAAAGGTGCAAAATTTTTCAGAATTGATAGACCGTGCGATGCTCGTGGAGCAAGATTTGGACAACCCACAGAAGGGGACACCTAGGAGAGATCAAGGAAGGGGAGGACCATAGAGAGATAACAAAAGTGGGGGAAGCAGTCAACAGGGACAAAAAGGATACCAGCATTACCCTCAACGATCAGCTGAGAGACTGAATTGGAGGGCTCAAGGGAGTGGCTCTAACGTGTGCTTTAATTGTAACCACCAAGGACATCGCAAGAAGAACTATCCATACCCCCAAAACTCTCAACCTTGGATTCGAGCTGGTGGCTCACAACCGCCACAAATGCCACCAATCCGAAGCTATCCAAACACACCACAACACCACCCATATCAGGCGCAACCACCACCGCAACGACCCCAGCTGCCCCCGCCAAGGCCAAACCTACTATTGCCACCCCCAAATCGGCAAGTACCATCACTGGGGCAAGGGAGAGGAAACCAGACGGGCAATAGAGGACCCCCACGAGTTTTCGCCATGACTTCTAAAAAAGAGGGAGAAACTTCGAATGTTGTTATCAAAGGTACTCTCCTTGTCTATAATCTGTGGGCTAAAGTACTATTCAATTCAGGAGCTACACATTCGTTTATCTCTAGTACTTGCATGAATAGCTAAGAATTACAATCAGAACTCCTAAATACTAAGTTAGATGTTAACACACCAGTCAGCGGGACAGTTGGCACAAAATTTATATGTTGATCATGTGTTGTTAGGATCGCAAACCATGAATTTGATGCTGATTTGGTAGTATTAGAGATTCAAGGGTTTGACGTGGTATTAGGAATGGACTGGTTAGCCAAACATTGTGCAGTGATGGATTGCTATTGTAAAACGGTGACCTTGTGGCACCCAGATGAAGTTATGGTTAAATTTACCGAAGATAAGGGGACAACCTTGACACATTCACTATTAGATGGTGAGGGGAGATAGTCAGCAATGACCAACCACTTGTGTTTTCTTGGACATATCGCTGCAGAAGAGGAAAGGGAGAAACTAGTAGAACCCATACCCATAATTGATGAGTTTCTAGAAGTCTTCCCCGAGGAATTACCAGGTCTATCGCCTGATAGGGAGATAGAATTTGCAATTGAATTGTATCCTAGAACTGCACCAGTATCCATAGCACCCTATCGTATGGCACTAGCAGAGCTGAAAGAACTAAAGGTCTAGTTAGATGACATGTTATCTAAGGGATTCGTTAGACCTAGTACCTCACTGTGGGGAGCACCGGTGTTGTTTGTTCGAAAGAAAGATGGATCTCTGAGATTATGTATCGACTATAGGCAATTGAACAAATTGACTGTCAAGAATAGATACCCATTGCCAAGGATAGACGATCTATTTGACCAATTAAAGCGAGCTGTATACTTTTCAAAGATTGACCATAGGTCAAGGTATCACTGACTAAAGATTAAGGAGTTAGACACCCCTAAAACAGCTTTTCGTACTTGTTATGGTCATTATAAATTCTTAGTAATGCCATTTGGGTTGACCAATGCACCAACAACATTTATGGACTTGATGAATCGAGTGTTTAAAGCCGACCTAGATTGATTCGTTATTGTATTTACTGATGACATATTAATATACTCGCATACAAAGGACGAACATAGGGATCACCTTCGGATAGTGTTACAGTTACTTAAGGATCATCGGTTGTGTGCGAAGAAGAGCAAATGTGATTTTTGGATGCAAGAAGTTAAATTTCTAAGGCACGTGGTATCAGAAAGGGGAATAGCAGTCGACCCATCTAAAATAGAGGCGGTGACCAATTGGAAGAGGCCAAAAACAGTGACAGAGATTAGAAGTTTTCTAGGTCTGGTAGGATATTATCGGCGATTTGTCAAAGGCTTTTCAAGAATCGCTAGAGCAATGACTAAGTTGACCCAGAAGGGAGTGAGGTTTGAATGGAGTGAGAAGGGTGAAGAGGCTTTCCAGGAATTGAAAAAGAGGTTGACCACGACGCTAATACTAACCTTGCCAGTTAGTGGGAAACCTTATATAGTTTATACAGATGCATCTCAAAAAGGTTTAGGATGTGTTTTGATGCAAGATGGGAAGGTAGTGGCATATGGGTCAAGGCAACTAAAGAAACATGAGCAAAATTACCCGACCCATGATCTGGAACTAGCAACTATGATCTTTGCCCTAAAGATTTGGCGATGTTACTTGTATGGCGAGAAATTTAAAATTTTTACAGATCATAAAAGTTTAAAGTATATCACTACGCAGAAGGATTTAAACCATAGAAAGAGAAGATGGGTAGAGTATCTTCAGGATTACGACTTCACCCTACTCTATCATCAGGGAAAGGCAAATGTAGTAGCTGATGCATTGAGTAGGAAGAGTCAGGCAGGTCTAAACTGTATCATGATGGATCGGTGGGGAACGATAAAGGCCTTAGAAGATTTTGAGTTTCATGTAGATACTCGAGGAACCCAAGGTTATCTGTGCAACATTGTTGTTCAACCTACACTGCTGGAGCGAGTGATTGAAGCTTAGGAAAATGACGCTGAAGCACTAGTGACTAGAGCAAAAGTGGAGCGTGGAGATGGAGAGTTAGGGTGGGCGATAGGCTCAGATGGGAGCTTGCGATACAAGAATAGATTGTATGTAACTAGCCACTCAGCCCTAAGAGAAGAGGTTCTAAGGGAGGCTCATAAGTCAAAATTTACCATACACCCAGGCAGTACCAAGATGTATCACAACCTAAAGCGGCAATACTATTGGAAGGGGATGAAGGGTGATGTTGCTAAGTATGTGGAGAAGTGTCTAACTTGTCAACAGGTTAAAGCAAAGCATCAGCATCCCAGTGGGTTACTACAACCCTTGCCTATAGCACAATGGAAATGGGAGTGTATCACTATGGATTTTGTGGCAGGGCTGCCTAGGGCACAACAAGGCTACGATGCAATTTGGGTGATAGTCGATCGACTCACTAAATCTGCCCACTTTGTCCCAATGAAGATGACAGATTCTCTAAATACATTGAGCAGGTTATACGTTAGAGAAGTTGTACGTCTTCATGGAGTACCTTTGTCAATAGTGTCTGATAGAGACCCTCAATTCGTGTCACAATTTTGGCAAGGACTACAACGAGCCCTAGGGACCAAGCTGAACATGAACACAACATATTATCCTCAATCCGATGGTCAATCAGAAAGGACAATTCAAATTTTAAAAGATATGTTATGAGCTTGTGTGATGGATTTTCAGGGTAGTTGGAGTGAACACCTGCCTTTAGCAGAATTTGCCTATAATAATAGCTACCAAACAAGTATAGGGATGGCCCCATACGAAGCACTATATGGCCGGCCTTGTAGGTCACCAAATTGTTGGTTAAAAGCAGGAGAGAGCCGAATCTATGGTCCAGATATTGTGCAAGAAACAACCGAAAAGATCAAGCTCATCCGTGAACGATTGCGTACGACACAGAGTAGACAGAAGAGTTATGGTGACCACCGAAGGAGACCATTAGAATTCAAAGTAGGTGATTGGGTATTTTTGAAAGTCATACCTCGTAAGGGAATCTTTTGATTTAGAAAGAAAGGAAAATTAGCACCAAGATTCATTGGACCATTCGAGATTATCCGCTGAGTGGGGCAGATGGTGTATCAGCTAGACTTACCCCAACAAGTAACCCAAGTGCATGATGTATTTCACGTGTCAATGCTTCGTCAATACGTCTCTGACCCAACCCATGTGATCAAATGGCAAGATATCCCAATACAAGATGATGTGTCTTACGCTGAGAAGCCCTTGCAAATTTTGGACACTCAAGAGCGGGTTTTGCGAAACAAAGTGATACCCCTAGTCAAGGTATTATGGCAACACCACGGAGTACAAGAAGCAACTTGGGAGGCTGAAGCAGATATGAGAACCAAATACCCGGAACTATTCCAGTAGCAAGAAGTACAAGTTTCAAGGACGAAACTTTCCTTTAGGAGGTTAGATTGTAAAACCCCAACATTTTCAATATATATATACTTAAAATTGGTGGTTCTAGAATTTTGAAAGTAATTGGGGTTTGATGAGTAATTATAATAAAGTGATAGGTGTTTAGATGATATTTTTATTTTACTCCATTTTGTTTTATTTTTAATTTGGAAGACAAAGCCAACTTGTCTACACATGCATATACGAATATATATGTGCCTAGTACACTCATATGTAGATTAGTAGAGTTGTGGGGAATGGTGGAGTGTATGTGTGACACTGGGCAATTGAGAGACACTAGGTGCATGCAAGACAACAATTGAGGAACTAGAAGCATGCTAGGCAACATTTTTGGAACCCTAGAAGCATGCAAACATAAGAGGCATATATCAGCCATTTTGTTGTGGAGATACTAGGAAGGTTAGAGAGAAAGAAAAGGAAGGGAGGAGAGCAAGGGGGTTTCGGCCAAGGCTAGGAAAAGGGGGAGACTTGTGCAAAGGAAAGCCAAACAATCAAAGGTAAGCCTCCATGACTCTCCCATCTTAATTCAGAATATTGAAGGATGGGTAGATGGTTGTCCATGGCTGGAGACCATGATTTTCGGCAAGGCATAAAATGCCTCAAACTCATGAAACATAGAAACCGAACTTACTATTCCTTTCCAACCATATAGGAGCTGGTATGAGGTGACTTGAAGTCATGAAAGTACCTTAGGAAGGTCTAGACATTAAATGAAATAGAGAAACCTCGAATTTCAGAACTGCCCCAAAAATCTAGGCAGACCAGTCAACTTGGGAGGCTGTTTTAAAGGTCTAAATGACCTTCTGTAAAAAATCACAAAACACGAAAGTTGTAGAGCTCTTCGAGAGACTCAATTTAGACTCAAGAAACAATAAAAAAGGTTAAGAAACGAGGAAGTTATGACCAACGTACAAACAATGGCCAGATTTAGCCGAAAATGAGAAGGGGTAAGAGGTGAAGAGCACGGGTTTGGCGCATGTCAGGCCCGTGCCAATCACTTCTGAGTTGGAAATTTTTTTAAAATACAATAGAGTAAAAACAAAAATTTTCAAGAAAAGTTTCATATTTTTCCAACACCCGTAGCTATTTTTCATACATTTTAAAGCATAATATTCCAAAATACATATTAAATAAACTTCAAAAATTCTGAAACTTTTTTGAGAACTTCCAGCACTTATTCTAACACTCTACATGATGAAAGTCAAATTTTTCTAAGTATCTACAGATTAAATAATATTTTGTTTAGAAAAAAAAAGAATATATATAATGATAAGCCTTGGGTTATCTTAAAAATATATATATACTAGAATTTAAACTATTAGCAACTGAGGGTTGTGGTGCCTATGTACAGTACTTAGAGAATGCTTGGAACTATATTCATATTACGGTAATTTGTTTTGCAATTATTAGCATTTTTTTTTGATGATTCAAAGTTAATAAAGGCAAATAAATTATTTTAATATCAGAAAATTCTCGAAACTGTTTTAATAAGTTTTAGACACCAGAAACTTCATGATTATAATATTCTAATAACCTTACGACCTACCAAATATATTTAAGAAAATTGGAAGCCGAGGTGAGGAAGAAATTGTGACCGTTAGAATAAACGACCTTAAGGGGGGGGGGGGGGCACTTTAGTTGCTTTACACCCCTGTCGAGTCAACTTGAAGTCCCTACGTAGTCTTATGCTAAACGAGGAGATACTTAAGTCGATGTTAACCAACAGTTGTATTTGACAGACTTGCACGTAAACTGAGACAATCCTGAGAAGCATACTTGGGTCAACTCGGACTATCAGGTAGGGGGTTCTAACCTAAAATTACTCATATGGTTATCCTCCATTGGTATAAGTACTTGAAATTGAAATTACTTGGTGAATTCCAAAGCATGTTTGCCTTGTCTTTCATACTGTTAATCTACTTGTTTTCACATGAGATAGTAGAATGAACTACCATACTCTTAATACTAAGATATCGAAACATGAAATTAATTTGGGTGGCGATGGTCCAGTGTCCAGACCGATGCGGGGTCGATCGTAAATACTATTGATGTCAATCACATCACATTTAGAGGATTCAAATACAACCTTGCATCCTTTGTCACCAAGTTAACTAATGCTTAAAAGATTGTGTTTGAGTCATTTAACAAGCAAGATATTTTCAATAGAAGTGGAAGTGTTCTTACCAACACTACTTATACCGATGATCTTTCCCTTGCTATTATCTCCAAATGTGACAAATCCTCCATCTTTTGGTGAGAGAGATGTGAATTGTGCTTCATCTCCCGTCATATATCTTGAGCACCCACTATCCAAGTACCAATGGTCTTTCTTGGATTTAGCTTAAAGACATACCTACAAAAGAGTTCATTTGACTTAGGTATCCAAACTGTCTTGGGTCCTTGGGGGTTAATCCTTAATGGCCTTCTAGGGACCCATGTATTGTTAGAAGCAATAGATTTTGGAATAGCATAACATCTACTAGCAATGTGTCATAATTTATGACAATAAAAGTGTGAAATCTGTGGTTTTCTAGTGGAAGAAACAAATCTGCCTTTTGAAAATTTTATTCTTTTAAATAGATCAAAATCAAGTCTAGCTTTATTTAGTGAGTACTTTTGTTTTCCTATGATAGCATCCAAATTTTCTTTTCCATTTACACATCTAAGAAGTGTAGTTTCCAAATGTTTAACTTTATCATTTAAAATTTGGTTTTTCTTTGAAGAATCCTTCGGAAAAGAGTTTTTCTTAATCTTTTCTTTCAAAACACAAACTTTATTTTTTTAATACTTCATTTTTTTTTTTGCCAGTTCTCATTTTCATTAGTAAGAGTAGAAACTATCTTTTTGATGAGTCCATTTTTTATTCCAATCTTTTTGAATTTGAAAAGTAAATCATCGAATGCATCTTATAATTCATTGAAAGTAAATTGAGATGAGTTTGAGTTTGATACCTCATTGTCTTCCTCATAAGCCATGAGACAAAGATTAACCACCTCTTGAGGTTCGGCTTCTTATTCGGAGCTAGATTCTTCATCGTCTCTCCATGTCATGGTTGCCATTGCTCTCTTCCCTTGGTTTTTCCATCCTTTCTTTTTGAGCAGGGGGCATTCAGCCTTTATATGGCCAGGCTTCTTACATTCACAATATATAATAGTAGATTCTTTGCTAGAATCTTCTTTGGTTTCATGCTTGTTTCCTCCTTTCCATTTCCTCTTTATAAACCTTCTAAATTTTTGTGTGATGAGAGCAATGTCTTCATCATCATTCTTATCACTAGTCGACTATTCTTCTTGGCTGGTAGACTTGAATGAATGCTACCGTCCTCCTTTTCTTTTCTTCATCATCTTGGGCATGTTGCTTTTGAGTTAATTCGTATGTCATGAGGAAGTTCAAGAGTTTCTTCAAGAGGCATTGTGTTGAGGTAACCCCAAGGGTTGTCCCAGATGGTTAAGTGGAACTATTCCCCACTTGGAGGTCATGGGATTGATTCTTAGGGCCACCTGCCCACGGTGTAAGCCTTACGTCTTAAACAGACCATGTGGTTAGTGGGGTATTGCGTGGGCCTGAGGTGGTTTACCGATCGACTACACCGGGGGTTGATCCTAGCAGAGATCTTAAGATCTTTCTTATCTACTCATTGTTAGGATACATTTTTCTAAGAGATTTCAAACCATTAATAATATCGGTGAACCTTGTGAACATTTTGGTAATAGACTCATCCGTTTTTATTTTAAACAATTCATAACTATGCACTAAGATATTAATTTTAGATTCCCTAACCTGATTAGTACTTTCATGTATTACCTCTAGTCTATCCCATATTTTTTTAGCTGATTCACAAGTAGAGATGCGATTAAATTCGTTAGGATCAAGTGCACAATATAAAATATTCATGGCTTTGGCATTAGATTGCGGCATTTTAAAATCATCCTCATCCCATGCACCTTGTTTTCATAGTTGCATGCTTCCAGCTAGCTACAAAATTGACCAATGCAAGCATCCCTTGACTCTTGAAGTTTGAAGTCATTAAGACTTTGAATATCTTCCTTAAGAACATTAACTCAACCTCCACCTCCATTAGATGGCCTGAACGATTGACCAGCAACCTTGAGGGTAGCATTATTAGTCTCACATCTAATTGCACAACACTCACCTTCAACCTCCATTAATGGCTCCTTAAACAAATACCCATCTAGTCTATAAAACTTACCAAACGTTGTCTTTTCACGTGCTCCATACACACTAGCAAATTCATCATCTTTAGAATACAATTCCTTAACAAGTTCAACTCCCAATAACTTTGTATTTAAAGTAGACTCCTTAAAACTTACCAAATGTTTTCTTTACCTTGTTTGTATTTTATTATGTAAGGGAAGGTCTTAATGAATTCCATCCACTTGGTATGCCTTCAACTTACCTTGTCCTTTCAAGTGCTTCAAGGACTCATGGTCGGTATGTATGACAAATTCGTTTAGCTAAAGGTAATGTTGCCAGGTCTCCAATGCTTACACCAATGCATAAAGCTCCTTGTCATATGTCAGGTAGTTCAAAACTGCACCATTTAGCTTTTCACTAAAATAGACTATTGGCCGCTTCTCTTGCATCAAAACAGCTCCAATACCGATTCTTGAGGTATCACATTCAGTCTAAAAAATTTTAGAAAAATCAGGCAATGCTAATAAAGGAGCACTACACAACCTTTCTTTAATCTTATGAAATGCACAATTTTGATCACTACACCATTGAAAACCCACAGATTTTTTAACAATTTCAGTGAGTGGTGCGGCTAGTGTATTGAAATCTTTGACGAATTGCCCATAAAAATTAGACAAACCATGAAAACTTCTTACCTCTGTGATTGACTTAGGTGTGGGCAATTCCTTATTGCCTTTACCTTTTCAGCATCCACCTCAATTCCTTTCGCGCTGACAATATAATAAAAAAAATACAACTTTGTCTATGCAAAAAGAATATTTCTTTAAAAGGGCATGTAGTTTTTCTTTTCTCAAAATATCAAGCATACAATGCAAATGATTAATATGCTCATCCAAACTCTTGCTATACACCAAAATGTCTTCAAAATAGACCAGAACAAATTTACCCATAAACGCACGGAATCAATGATTCATGAACCTCATGAATGTACTTGGTGCATTAGTTAGACCAAAGGCATAACCAAATTACTCATACAATCCAAATTTAGTTTTAAAGATAGTTTTTCATTCATCACCCTTTTTCATCCTAATTTGATGATACTCACTTTTCAAATCAATTTTTGTAAAAATAGATGACCCATGCAACTCATCCAACATGTCATCTAGCCTAGGAATGGGATGTTTATACTTTACCGTAATGTTTGATAGCCTTGCAATTAACACATATTTTCCAAATTCCATTTGTCTTAGGTACAAGTAGCATTGGTACCGTGCATGGACTCATACTCTCTCTCACTTGTCCTTTGGCCAACAACTCCTCCACTTGCCTTTGAAGTTCCTTTGTCTCCTCCAGATTACTTCGATAGGCTGGTCGATTAGGAATTGTCACACTTGGCACAAAATCAATTTAATGCTCTATTCCTCTAATAGGTGGCAACCCACTAGGCACATCTGTAGGAAACGCATCCTCAAATTCCTACAACAAAGAGACAACAACACTAGGCAAAGATTTGTCAAGTTCGTTAGTATTAAAGCATGCCTCTTTGTACAATAGTACAAATATAGGTTGCTTTGTATAAAAAGCACTCTTGACATCACTTGCCTTAGCATAAAAACTCACTTATTTTTTTGTTTCTGTCTTATTTTTTACGCTCTCTTTTCTTTTCACTCTCCCTTTTCTATTCACTCTCTTTTTTCTTTTCACTCTTTTTTTCATCAATATTTTTTGAATTTTCTGCCTCACAATTTTTTTTTAACTCATTCTTTCTTTTCAATTTCATTTGATCTTTACACACTTGTCTTAGAGTCAATAGGACAAGAGTAATGGTTTTGTTGTCCTTTACAAAAGAATGTCTATTCTAGAACCCACCATGAGTGACCTTCTTGTCAAATTGTCATAGCTTGCCCAATAATATATGACCAGCTTGCATTGGAACAACATCACAGAGTACTTCATCCTTGTACTTTCCAATTAAAAAAAAAATTGCAGTTGTTTATTCACCTTAACCTCCCCACAATCATTCAACAAGTGCAATTTATATGGTTTAGGGTGTTTTAAGGTAGATAAATTTAATTTTTTCAGCAAGAGTAGTGCTAGCCACATTAGTGGAAGTTCCCCCATCAATGATTGTACTATATACATGCTTCTGCAAGCGATGGCATGTGGTCATCATTGCTATCGCTTTTGATTTCCACTTCTCCATCAACATGTGCGATCATGGTCCTATTATTTGGGCATTGTGAAGCAATGTGACCTACTCTCAAACAACGAAAACACTTAATATCATGATTACGAATTTGGGATTTGATTTTATCTTTGTTGACACTAGGAACTTCATCTCTCCTTTTTTGTGGTTTGGTTTTGGACTTAGAAACAACCTCTTCATCTTTCCTCCATGAAGTAAAGGAGCACGGATTTTGAGGTAACCGAGTTCCTTTTCTTTTAAGCTGCCGCTCCTCCTTTATTGCCATGTGAACCATGTCCTCCAACTCCACATAGTGTTGTAACTCCACTACATTAGCAATGTCCTGGTTCAAACCATTCAAAAACCTTGCCATGGTAGCTTCTCTTTCCTCCCCTACGTTAGCCCGAATCATGGTGATCTCCATCTCCTTGTGGTAGTCATCCACGCTCCTATTGCTCCTGTAATAGGGCCACTTGAAACTTGCCGCGCATTAGCTGGACACTTGTTTGTGCTTTAGAGCTTTATTTCATTGTAGGAAAATTTTTGGATGCTTAAAACAGCATTTCCAGGATTTACTATGTCCAAATGGTATCATCGAGCCATCAAACATGGGACGTAGCATGACTTAAGCAAATCCGATGTGTCAAAAATAGTCGCGGTCCAGCCGGACTCTAAGTTTGTTATTTGGAGCATTACCTCATTTTGGTGAGCCATTGAGTGTAAAATGGCATATTTTTTGTTTTACGACGCTACAAGCCCCAAATGACATTGTTGAGTCCTCAAACATTGAGTGTTTAAAGTAGCAATTCCTTGGTTTACGGTGCCACAAGCCCCAAATGGCATCATTGAGCACTGAAATTTGTTATGTAAGATAGCCTAGGCGCAACAGACATTTCGAAACTGCCACTAGCAAGTAGGGTTCTTAGTTTGTGATTTTGTGGAATAAATTTTCGTACGTTGGATGGCCTAAGTACAATTTGAGCATTTAACCATGTGCAAGATGGACTCAAACTTTGTGATTTGGTGCATTATTTCACCTTAGGGACACTTGACATGTTTAAAATGGTTATTTACCACAAATAAAAAGGTGTTTAAAATGACGTTTTGTGGCTTTATGGTGCTACAACCCCCAAAAGGCATCATTGAGCCCACAAATATGGCACGTAGCACAGCCTACGCATGAGGGATGTATCGAAGCAAGCTGAGAGTGAGCTAGACTATGATTTTATGATTTGGTGAATTGGTTTCACTCTTAAGTATATTTGAGCATTTAAAATCGCATTTTGTGGTTCTACGATGCCATAGGCTCATAACAGTATCATTTAGCCCTCAAACATGGCACGTAGCACAGCCCAAGTACAAGGGACGTGTCGAAAACAACGACGTGCACTCAAAGACGCCCTTTGGGGCTTTTAGCACCCTAAAACCACAAAGTGCCACTAATATGTCCCAGAAAAGAAGTATTGCTGCAGCACGCAAACTGAGAGTCCAGCTCCTGTGTGGCTGCTTCTATGAGGCCTTTAGCATTGTTGGATAATTTAAGTGTTTGAAATAGCGTTTCATGCTTCTACGGTGCTAAGGCCCCAAACGGCACCATAGAGCCCTTAAGCATCGCACATAGCTTGGCCTAGGCACGTGGGATGTGTGACAGCCATCCTTTACCGAGCTGGATTGTAATTTTGTGATTTATAGAATTTTTTCACTCTATGTACATTTGTGCATTTAAAACAGCGTTGCCCTGTTCTACTATGCTACAGGCCCGTAAGAGTATTGTTGAGCCCTCAAATGTAACCCATAGCACGACCTAGGGATGAGGGATGTGTTGGAACCAACCACGTGCGAGCTGGACTCTCAATTTTTTATTCAAAGGATTATTTCACTCCAAGGACAATTTGAGTGTTTCAAATAGTATTTTGTGGTTTTATGGTGCTAGAAGTCCCAAACGGCATCGTTGACCACTCAAACTTTGTAGGTAGGATAGCCTAAGCATAAGGAATGTGTCGAAATATGCCATATACGAGCTGGTCTCTTAGTTTGTGCTGTAGATCATTATTTCACCCTAGGAAAATATTTGAGTGTTTAAAACTGCATTTCTAGGATTTACTGTGCCCAAATGGCATCATCGAGCCATTAAACATGGCACGTAGCATGGCTTTGGCAAAATTGATGTGTCGAAATTAAACGCACACTAGCTGGACTCTCAGGTTGTTATTTGGAGCATTACTTCAGTTTAGGGACACATTGAGTGCAAGACGACATATTTCTGATTTTACAACGCTGTAAGCCCTAAATGACATTGTTGAGCCCTCAAACATTGAGTGTTTAAAGTGGCATTTCCTTGGTTTACAGTGGTACAATGCCCAAATGGCATCATTGAGCACTGAGATTTGGTACGTAAGACAGCCAAGGCGCAAGAGACATTTTGAAACCAGCCACTAGCAAGCTGGGTTCTTAGTTTTTGATTTTGAGGAATAAGTTTTGTGAGTTGGATGGCCTAAGTAAAACATGACATTTAGCATGGCCTAGACACGAGGGATATGTTAGAACCAACCACGTGCCCTCAAAGATGCCCTTTGAGTCTTTCAACACCGTAAGACCAATAAGGAGCACTAATATGTCCCAGGAGGAAAGTAATGCTCCAACATGCAAACCGAAAGTCCTGCTCGCATGTGGCTAGTAGTCATACGTCACCCGTGTCTAGGCAGTGTTACATGCTAATTTTGAATGATTAAAGACACTCTGTAGGGCTTTTAGCATCACTGGCAATTTGAGTGTTTAACATGGCGTTTCATGGTTCAATGGTGCTACAGGCCTAAACGGCATAGTAGAGTCCATAAGCATCACACCTAGCTTGGCCTAGGCACGTCGAACATTTCCCAACCAGCCTTGATTGAGTTGGATTGTAATTATACGATTTGTAGTATTTCTTCACTCTAGGTACATTTGAGCGTTTAAAACAACGTTGCCTTGTTCTACTCTACTATAAGCCCGTAATGGTATTTTTGAGCCATCATACATGACTCGTACCACAACCTAGGGACAAGGGATGTGGTGAAACCAACCGTGTGTCAACTGGACTCAAACATGCCCTCATGCTTTGACTGTTTGAACTAGCAATTCCTTGGTTTATGGAGCTACAAGCCCCAAATGGCGCCATTAGGCATTGAAATGTGGCACGTTAGATGGCCCAAGCGCAAGACACATTTCAAACCCAGCCACTAGCAAGTTCGACTCTCAGTTACTTATTTTCAGCATTAAAGTTTCGTACGTTGGATTGCCTAAGTTCAATTTCAACATTTAACCGCGCGTGAGATGTACTCTTGGTTTGTGATTTGGAGCAATATTTTACCTTGGGGACAATTGACATGTTTAAAATGTTCAAAATGGTTGTTTACAAAAAAAAAAAAAAAAAAAAAGAGGAAGATGTGTTTAAAATGGCGTTTCGTGATTTTATGGTGCTACATGCCCCAAAACGCATCGCTGAGCCCATAATCTTCGCATGTAGCACAACCCAGGCATGAGGCACATATAAAACTTAATTGAGAGATAGCTAAACAATGATTTTATGATTTTGAATTTTTTTCGCTCTTAAGTAAATTTGAGAGTTTAAAATGGCATTTCGTCGTTCTACGATGTTTTAATGCTCATAATGGTATCGTTCAGCCCTCAAACATGGCATGTAGCATGGCCTGGGCACAAGGGTCGCGTTGGAACCAACCACGTGTGTTCAAAGAAGCCCTTTGGGGCTTTTAGCACCCTAAGACCACAAAGTGCGACTAATATGTCCTAAGAGGGAAGTAATGCTCCAACATGCAAACCAAGAGTCCAGCTCGCGTGTGGATGGTTCTTAAAGGTAAACATTGTGGTTGATGCGTTATCAAGAACTTATGCCCTTGTCTCTACTCTAAATACAAAGTTAATTGGATTTGAATATATTAAGTAGTCATATGCTTTGGATGATGACTTTGGTAGTGTGTATGGAGCGTGTGAAAAAGGCAACGTTGGTAAGTTCTATAGACTAGATGGCTATTTGTTTAGAGAGAATAGACTTTGTGTGCCTAATAGTTCTATGTGAGAGTTGGTTGTGCATGAGGCATATGGAGGTGGTTTGTTGGGTCGTTTTGGCATAAGAAAGACTTTAGACGTGTTGCATGAACATTTTTTTTGGCCAAAGATAAAACGTGATGTGGAGAAAATTTTTACTAGATGCATTACAGGTAGGCAGGTCAAATCTAGAGTCTTACCACATGGATTATTCATTCCTTTACCTATACTTACTGCACCACGGATAGATATTTCTATGGACTTTGTTTTAGGCTTGCCTTGGTCGAGGAAAGGAAGAGATTGATCTTTTATTGTTGTTGATAGGTTGTCTAAGATGGCACATTTCATCTCGTCATAAAATTGATCATGCAACCGACATCACTGATTTTTCTTTCAGGAGATAGTATAACTCCATGGTGTTCCTAGGAGTATTGTGTTTGATCATGATTTTAAGTTCCTTAGCTAATTTGTTGAGAACTAAATTGTTGTTTTCGATTACTTGTCACTCCACAATGGATGGACAAACCGAGATACTGAATAGAACTTTATCGACATTGTTGCATACTATAATTCAAAAGAACTTGAAAAATTGGGAGGATTGTTTGCCATTCATTGAATTTGCATATAATTGAAGTGTTCATTCTACTACTAATTTTTCACCATTTGAGATTGTTTATGATTTTAATTCACCAACTTCTTTGAATTTGCTGCCTTCTGTAGTTAATAATAGGACTAGTTTGGATGGTCGAAAGAAGGTTGAGATGGTGACAAAAGTCCATAAAAGTGTACGGCAACACAGAGAAGAAAAATGAGCAATATGTGACAAAAGCCAACAGTGGTTGTAGACGAGTCATCTTTGAATTGGTTGATTGGGTTTGGATGCATATGAGAAAGGAAAGATTTCTAGCTCGTAAGCGGTCCAAACTGAATCCTAGAGGAGATGGTCCGTTTCAAGTTTTTGAGCAGCTCAACGATAATGCCTACTAGTTGGCTCATCCATATGAGCATGACAATAGTGCTACATTTAATGTTTCTAATCTTTCCCTTTTTGATGTAGGTGACGATTCGCGGACGTTTGAAACGGCGTTGCCTTGTTCTATTATGCTACTAGCCCGTAATGGTATTGTTGGGCCCTCAAACATGACCCATAGCACGACCTAAGGATGAGGGAAGTGTCAGAACTAGCCTGCGAGCTGGACTCTTGAATTTTGATTTGGAGCATTATTTCACTCCAAGGACAATTTGAGTGTTTAAAACAGAATTTTGTGGGTTTACGGTGCTACATTCTACAAACAGCATTGTTGAGCACTCAAACTTGTGAGGTAGGATGGCCTAGGCATAAGGGAAGTGTCGAAACTTGCCTTGTGTGACCCGTACCATGACCTAGGGACGAGGGACGTGTTGGAACCAACCTTGTACTAGCAAGACTCAAACATGCCCTTATACTTTGAGTGTTTGAATTGGCAATTCCTTGGTTTACAAAGCTACAAGCCCCAAATGGCATCGTTGTGCATTGAAATTTGGTACGTTAGATAGCCTAGGCACAGGAGACATTTCAAAACCCACCACTAGAAAGCTGGACTCTCGATTTGTGATTTTAAGCATTAAAGTTTCGTATGTTGGATGGCCTAAGTTTATTTTGAGCTTCTAACTGCGCGCGAGATGGACTCTATGTACATTTGAGCGTTTAAAACGACGTCGCCTTGTTCTATTGTGCTATAGGCCCGTAACGGTATTGTTGAGCCCTCAAACATGACCTGTAGCATGACATAGGGACTACGGACATGTCAGAACCAACTGTGTGCGAGCTAGACTCTTGATGTTTTATTCGGAGCATTATTTCACTCCAGGGACAATTTAAGTGTTTAAAATAGCTTTTTGTCGCTTTACAGCACTACAAGCCCCAAACGACATCATTGAGGACTGGAACTTGGTAGGTAGGAAGGCCTAGGCATAAGGAATCTGTCGGAACTTGCTGCGTAGAAGCTGGACACTTGGTTTGTGCTTTAGAGCTTTCTTTCACCGACCGAAAATTTTTGTGAGTTTAAAACTACATTTCCAAGATTTACCGTACCCAAATAGCATCATCGAGCCATCAAATGTTAGACGTAGGATGGCCTAGGCTAAACAAAAGTGTCAAAACTAGATGCGCCAGCCGGACTCTAGGTTTGCTATTTGGAGCATTACTTCAATTTAGGGACACATTGAGTGTAAAACGGCATATTTCTGGTTTTACAGCACTACAAGCCCCAAATTACCTTGTCGAGCCCTCAAACATTGTGTGTTTAAAGTGGCAATTCCTTGGTTTACTGTGCTATAAGCCCCAAATGGCATGATTGAGTACTGAAATTTGGTACGTAAGACCGCCTAGGTGCAAGACGCATTTCAAAACCAGCCACTAGCAAGCTGGGTTCTTAGTTTGTGATTTTCAGGAATAAAGGTTTGTATGTTGGATGGCCTAAGTGCAATTTGAGCATTTAACCACATGCAAGATGGACTCTTGGTTTGTGATCTGGACCATTATTTCACCTTAGGGACACTTCATGTGTTTAAAATGATTATTTTCCCAAAAAAAAAAAGAGGTGTTTAAAATGAAGTTTCGTGGTTTTATGGTGATACAAGCACCAATAGGCATCGTTGAGCCCAACAACGTTGCACGTAGCATGACCGAGGCATGAGGGACGTGTCGAAATTAACTGAGTGAGCTAGACTATGATTTTATGATTTGGAGAATTTTTTCACTCTTGACTACATTGGAGCATTTAAAATCGCGTTTCTTGGTTCTACGACGCTACGGGCTCGTAACGATATCATTCAGCCCTCAAACATGGCACATAGCAAGGCCCAGGCACGACGGACGTGTCGAAAACAACCATGTGCGCTCGAAGACACCCTATAGGGCTTTCAGCACCCTAAGACCACAAAGTGCCACTAATACGTCCCAGAAGGGAAGTAATGCTCCAACATGCAAACTGAGAGTCTGGCTCCTTTGTAGCTGGTTCTCATACGTCACCCTAGTCTTGGCCGTTTTACATGCCAATTTTGAAGGATTAATGATGCTCTATCAGGCCTTTATCATCGTTGGACAATTTGAGTGTTTGAAATGGCGTTTCATGCTTCTATAGTTCAATTGCCCCAAATAGCATCATAGAGCCCTTCGTCATCGCACGTAGCTTGGCCTAGGCACATGGGACGTGTCACAACCATCCTTTACTGAGCTTGATTGTAATTTTGTGATTTGTATAATTTTTCACTCTATGTACATTTGAGCATTTAAAATGGTGTTGTCTTGTTCTTGTTTAACTATGCTACAGCCCGTAACAATATTGTTGAGCCCGCAAACATAACCTATAGCATGAGCAAGGGA
Source organism: Euryodendron excelsum (assembly GCA_033060915.1). Classification (NCBI taxonomy): domain Eukaryota; kingdom Viridiplantae; phylum Streptophyta; class Magnoliopsida; order Ericales; family Pentaphylacaceae; genus Euryodendron; species Euryodendron excelsum. The sequence goes on from CM065387.1 coordinate 29,105,965, forward strand.
TGAGGGATGTGTCAGAATCAACCACGTGTGAGCTGGACTCTCAATTTTTAATTCAGAGGATTATTTAACTCCAGGGACAATTTGAGTGTTTAAAATAGTATTTTGTGGTTTTACGACGTTACAAGAGCCCCACAGCATTGTTGAGCCTCAAACTTGTTTGGTAGGACGGCCTAGGCACAAGGAACGTGTTGAAACTTGCTACACCCGAGCTAGACTCTTGGTTTGTGCTTTAAAGTTTGTGTTTCACCGTATGAAAATTTTTGAGCGTTCAAAATTGGATTTCTAGGATTTACCGTGCCTAAATGGAATCATTGAGCCATCAAACATGGGACGTAGCATGGTTTAGGCAAAACCGATGTGTCAAAATTAGGCAAGTGTTAGTCGGACTCTAGGTTTGTTATTTGGAGCATTACTTCAATTTAGGGACACTTCGAGTGTAAAATGGCATATTTCTGGTTTTACAGCGCTACAAGCCCCAAATGACATTGCCCAGCCCCCAAACATTGAGTGTTTAAAGTGGCAATTCCTTGGTTTACAGTGCTACAAGCCCCAAATAGCATCATTGAGCACTGGAATTTGGTACGTAAGACAGCCTAGGTGCAAGAGACATTTTGAAACCAGCCACCAGCAAGCTGGGTTGTTAGTTTGTGATTTTGAGGAATAAAATTTTGTACGTTGGATGGCCTAAGTACAACTTGAGCATTTAACCACATGTGAGATGGTCACTCGGTTTGTGATTTGGACCATTAATTCACCTTGGGGACACTTGATGTGTTTAAAATGTTTAAAGTGGTTATCTACCATAAAAAAAAAGAGGTGTTTAAAATGAAGTTTCATGGTGCTATAGGCCCTAATAGGCATCGTTGAGCCCACAAACGTGGCACGTAGCAAGACCTAGGCATGAGGGATGTGTCGAAACTAGCAGAGAGTGAGCTAGACTATGATTTTATAATTTGGAGAATTTTTTCACTCTTAAGTACGTTTGAGCATTTAAAATAACATTTCATGGTTCTATGGTGTTACAAGATTGTAACGGTATCGTTCATCTCTCTAGCATGGCACGTAGCATGGCCCAAGCATGGGGGACGTGTTGGAAACTACCACGTGCTCTCAAAGGTGCCCTTTGGGGCTTTCAGCACCCTAAGACCACGAAGCGCCACTAATATGTCCCAGAAGGGAAGTAATGCTCCAACACGCAAACCGAGAGTCCTGCTCTATGTCGCTCGTTCTCATACGTTACCCATGTCTACCCCTATTTTTGAGTGTTTAAAACTGCATTTCCAGGATTTATAGTGCCAAAATGGCAACATTAAGCCATCAAACATGGGACTTAGCTTGACTTAGGCAAAACCGACGCGCAGCAACCGGACTCTAGGTTTGTTATTTGAAGCATTAGTCTAGTTTAACAAAAAATTGAGTGTAAAATTGCATATTTCTGGTTTTACGGCACTACAAGCCCCAAATGACATTGTTGATTTCTCAAACATGAGTGTTTAAAGTGGCAATTCCTCAGTTTACGGTGCTACATGCCCCAAATGGCATCATTGAGCACTAAAATCTGGTACGCAAGACGGCCTAGGCACAACAGACATTTTGAAACCAGCCACTAGCAAGCTGGGTTCTTAGTATGTGATTTTAAGGAATAAAGTTTCGTAGGTTGGATGGCCTAAGTACAATTTGAGCATTTAATCACGTGCGAGATGGACTCTCGGTTTGTGATTTGGACCATTATTTCACCTTTGGGACACTTGATGTGTTTAAAATGGTTATTTACAAAATGAAAGTGGTGTTCAAAATGACGTTTCGTGGTTTTATGGTGCTACAGGCCCCAAAAGGCATTGTTGAGCCCATAAACATGGCATGTAGCATGACCTAGGCATGAGGGACATGTGGAAACTAGTTGAGAGTGAGCTAGTCTATGATTTTATGATTTGGAGAATTTTTTTAACTCTTAACTACATTTGAGCGTTTAAAATCGCATTTTGTGGTTCTACGGTGCTTCAGGCTCGTAACGGTATCATTTAGGCTTCAAACATAGCACGTAGCATGGCCTAGCACGAGGGATGTGTTGAAAACAACCACGTGCTCTCAAAGACACCCTTTGGGGCTTTTAGCACCCTAAAGCCATGAAGTGCCACTAATATATCCCATAAAAGTAGTATTGCTCCAACACGCAAGTCAAGAGTCCAGCTCCTATGTGGCTTCTTCTCATATGCCACCTGTGTTACGTGCCAATTTTGAAGGATTAACTACGCTCTGTGAGGCCTTTAGCGCCGTTGGACAATTTGAGCGTTTCAAATGGCATTTTATGCTTCTACGGTGCTACTGCCCCAATCGTAGAGCCCTTAAGAATCGCACGTAGCTTGGCCTAGGCACATGGGACTTGTCACAACCATCCTTTGCGGAGCTGGACTGTAATTTTGTGATTTGTAGAATTTTTTTCCCTCTATGTACATTTGAGCATTTAAAACGGCGTTGCCTTGTTCTACTATGTTACAAGCCCATAACAGTATTGTTGAGCCCTCAAACATAACCCGTAGCACAACCTAGGGAAGATGGATGTGTCGGAACCATCCGCATGAGAGCTGGACTCTCAATTTTTTATCCAAAGGATTATTTCACTCCGGGGACAATTTGAGTGTTTGAAATAGTATTTTGTGGTTTTACAGTGCTAGAAGTCCCAAATAGCATCATTGACCATTCAAACATTGTAGGTTGGTTAGCCTAAGCATAAGGAATGTGTTAGAACATGCCGCGTAAAAGTTGGTCTCTTAGTTTGTGCTATAGAGCATTATTTCACCCTAGGAAAATATTTGAGTGTTTAAAACTGCATTTCTAGGATTTACCATGCCCAATTGGCATCATCGAGCCATTAAACATCGCACATAGCATGGCTTATGCAAAACCGATGTGTCGAAATTAGACGCACGCCAGTTGGACTCTCGATTTGTTATTTAGAGCATTACTTTTGTTTAGGGACACATTAAGTGTAAGATGGCATAGTTATGGTTTACGGTGCTACAAGCCCCAAATGACATTGTTGAGCCCAAAAACATTAAGTGTTTAAAGTGGCAATTCCTTGGTTTATGTGCTACAAGCCCCAAATGGCATCAGTGAGCACTGAACTTTGGTAGATAAGACGGCCAAGGCGCAAGAGACATTTTGAAAAGACCCACTAGCAAACTGGGTTCTTAGTTTGTTATTGTGAGGAATAAAGTTTCGTAAGTTGGATGGCCTAAGCAAAACATCACATGTAGCATAGCCTAGGCACGACGGACGTGTCAAAACCAACCACGTGCCCTCAAAGACACCTTTTGAGACTTTTAGCACCGTAAGACCACGAAGTGCCACTAATATATCTCTAGAGGAAGCTAATGCTCCAACATGCAAATCGAAAGTCTTGCTCGCGTGTGGCTAGTACTCATATGTCACCCGTGTCGAGGCCGTGTTGAATGCCAATTCGAATGATTAACGACGCTTTGTGGGGCTTTTAGCATCGCTGGGCAATTTGAGTGTTTAACGTGGTGTTTCATGGTTCAATGGTGCTACAGCCCCAAACAGCATCATAGAGCCCATAAGCATCACATGTAGCTTGGCCTAGGCGTGTGGGACGTGTCCCAACCAGCCTTGATCAATTGAGTTGGACTGTAATTCTGCAATTTGCAGAATTTCTTCACTTTAGGTACATTTGAGAGTTTAAAACAACGTTGCCTTGTTCTACTGTGCTACAAGCCCATAACGGTATTTTTGAACCATCAAACATGACCCGTATCACGACCTAGGGACGAGGGGTGTATCGAAACCAACTGTGTGCCAGCTAGACTCAAACATGCCCTCATACTTTGAGTGTTTGAACTTGCAATTCCTTGGTTTACAGAGCTACAAGCCCCAAATGGCATTGTTGGGCATTGAAATTTGGTACGTTAGATGACCTAGGTGCAAGAGACATTTCAAAACCAGCCACTAGCAAGTTCGGCTCTCAGTTTGTGATTTTGAGCATTAAAGTTTTGTACATTGGATTGCCTAAGTTCAATTTCAGCATTTAACCACACGCGAGATGTACTTCGTTTTGTGATTTTGAGCAATATTTTACCTTAGGAACAATTGACGTGTTTAAAATGTTCAAAATGTTTATTTACAAAAAAAAAAAAGAAGAAGATGTGTTGAAATGACGTTTTGTGATTTTATGGTGCTACAAGCCCAAAAGGCATCATGGAGCCCACAGTCACGGCATCTAGCACAACCCAATCATGATGTGATTTTGAAATTTTTTTCACTCTTACATACATTTGAGCATTTAAAATGGTATTTTGTGGTTCTACGATGCTTCATGCTCTTAACGGTATTGTTCAACTCTCAAACATGGCACGTAGCGCATGCATTCAAAGATGCCTTTTGGGGCTTTTAGTAAGACCACGAAGTGCGACTAATATGTCCCAAGAGGGAAATAATACTCCAACATGTAAACCGAGAGTCCAGCTCACGTGTGGATGGTTCTTAACGGTAAACATTGTGGCTGATGTGTTATCAAGAAGGTATATCCTTGTCTCTACTTTAAATACAAAGTTAATTGGATTTGAATATATTAAGGAGTTGTATGCTATGCATGATGACTTTGCTAGTGTGTATGGAGCGTATGAAAAAGGCAACGTTTGGTAAGTTCTATAGACTAAATGGGTATTTGTTTAGGGAGAATAGACTTTGTGTGCCTAATAGTTCTATCCAAGAGTTGCTCATGCATGAGGCACGTTGAGGTGGTTTGTTGGCTCATTTTGGTGTAAGGAAGACTTTAGATGTGTTGCATGAACATTTTTTGGCCAAAGATCACATGTGATGTGGAGAGAATTTGTACTAGATGCATTACAGGTAGGCAGGTCAAATCTAGAGTCTTACCACATAGATTATATACTCCTTTACCTGTACCTACTGCACCAGAGATAGATATTTCTATGCACTTTGTTTTTAGGTTTGCCTAGGTTGAGGAAAGGGATTGAATTTTTGTTGATCGGTTGTCTAAGATAGCACATTTTATCTCTTGTCATACAACTGATGATGCAACCGACATCGCTCATTTGTTTTTTCAGGAGATAGTATAACTCCATGGTGTTGTGGGGAAAGTTGAGAACTAAATTGTTGTTTTTGACTACTTGTCACTCCCAAATAAATGAACAAACCGAGATAGTGAATAGAACTTTACCAACATTGTTGCATGCTATAATTCAAAAGAACATGAAAAATTGAGGATTGTTTGCCATTCATTAAGTTTGCATATAATCGAAATGTTCATTCTACTACTGATTTTTACCATTTGAGATTATTTATGGTTTTAATCCACCAACTTCGGTGGATTTGCTGCTTTTTCCAGTAAATGATAAAAACTCCTATGGACTAGTTTGGATGGTCGAAAGAAGGCTGAGATGGTGACAAAACTCCATGAAAGTGTACGACAACAAATAGAGAAGAAAAATGAGTAATATGTGACAAAAGCCAACAATGGCTGTAGACGAGACATCTTTGAACTGGGTGATTGGGTTTGGGTGCATATGAGAAAGGAAAGATTTCCAGCTTGTAAGCAGCCCAAAATGTATCCTAGAGGAGATGGTCTGTTTCAAGTCCTTGAGTGGCTTAACGATATTGCCTACAAGTTGGATCTTCCATATGAGTATAACATTACTGCTACATTTAATGGCGTTGCCTTATTCTATTATGCTACAAGCCCGTAACGGTATTGTTGAGCCCTCAATCATGACCTATAGCACGACCTAAGGATGAGGGACGTGTTGGAACTAGCCTTCGAGCTGGACTCTTGAATTTTGACTTGGAGCATTTTTTTTTTTGCTAACAGCCCCAAAGGGCGTCTTTGAGCACACTTGATTGATTCCGACATGTCCCTCGTAGCCAGGCCATACTACATTCCTTGTTTGAGGCCCAACGAAACCGTTACGAGCTTGTAGCACTGTAGAACCACAAAACACCATTTTTAAGGCTCAAATGTACTTAAGAGTGAAAAGATTCTACAAATCATAAAATCATAGGGTAGCTCACTCTCAGCTAGTTTTGACATGTCTCTCATGCCTAGGTTGTGCCACGTGCCATGATTGTGGGCCCAACAATACCTTTTGGGTTGTTTAGCACCATAAAATCAGGAAATGCCATTTTAAACACATCTTTTAATGGTAGATAACCATTTGAAACATTTTAATCACATCAACTGTCGCTAAAGTGAAATAATACACCAAATCACAAACCGAGGGTCCAGCATATATCGGTTAAAAGCTCCAATTGTAGTTAGGCCACGCAACGTAAGAAACTTTAATGCTCAAAATCACAAACAGAGAGTCCAACTTACTAGTGCCAGGTTCCAAAATGTGTGTTGCTCGTAGGCCGTCTTATGTACCAATTTTTAGTGCTCAGCGATGTCATTTGCGACTTGTAGCATCATAAACCATCGAATACCCATTTTAAACATTAAATTTTTAAGGGCTCAACAATGTCATTTGGGGATTGCAGTACCGTAACACTGGAAATGTGTTGTTTTCCACTCGACGTGTCCCTAGAAATTTTTTAATGCTCCAAATCATAAATCGAACGTCCTGCTGGTGCGCGTCTAATTAGCACACATCAGTTTTGCCTAAACCATACTACGTGCCAAGTTTGTGGCCTCAATAATACCGTTTGGGCAAGGTAAATCCGTGAAATGCCGTTTTTTAACACTCAAATATTTTACTAGGGCAAAATAATGCTCTAAATGAACAATCAACGACAAGTTCTGTCATGTTCCGACATGTCTCTTATGCCAAGGCTATCCTACGTACCAAGTTTGAGTGCTCAATGACACCGTTTGGGGAATGTAGCCCCGTAAAACCACAAAATACCGTTTTAAACACTCAAAATATCACTGGAGTGGAGTAACGTTCCACAGCAAAAATTTATAGTCCAGCTGGCTAGCTAGTTCTGACACGTCCCTCATCATTAGGTTGTGCTAGGGGTCATGTTTGAGGGCTCAACAATATTGTTACAAGCTTGTGGCACACCCCATAGAGCATCGCTAATTATTGAAAATTGCCACGTAGCATGGCCAGGACAATGGTGACGTTTGGGAACCAACCACTCCCGAGCAGGACTCCCGGCTTGCGTGTTGGAGCATTACTTCGGTCTGGATACATAGTAGCGGCACTTCATGGTATTAGGGTGCTAAAAGCCCCAAAGGGCGTCTTTGAGCACACGTGATTGATTCTGACACGTCCCTCGGAACTAGGCTATACTACATACCCTGTTTGAGGGCTCAACGATACCGTTACGAGCTTGTAGCACTGTAGAACCACGAAACACCAATTTCAAGGCTCAAATGTACTTAAGAGTGAAAAGATTCTCTGAATTGTAAAATCACAGTCTGGCTCACTCTCAGCTAGTTTTGACATGTCTCTCATGCCTAGGTCGTGCTACGTGCCATGTTTGTGGGCCCAACATTACCTTTTGGGTTTTGTAGCACCAAAAAAAATGACACACAACTTTAAACACATCTTTTAATGGAAATAACCATTTTAAACATTCTAATCACAACAACTGTCGCTAAAGTGAAATAATAGACCAAATCACAATCCGACGGTCCAGCTCACATCGGTTAAACGCTCCGATTGTAGTTAGGCCATGCAGCGTACAAAACTTTAATGCTCAAAATCACAAATAGAGAGTCCAGCTTGCTAGTGCTTGGTTCCAAAATGTGTCTTGCACCTAGGCCGTTTTTCGTACCAATTTTCAGTGCTCAACGATGCCATTTGTGGCTTGTAGTATCGTAAACCATAGAATACCCATTTCAAACATTAAATTTTTAAGGGCTCAACAATGTCATTTGGGGCTTGCAGTACTGTAACACCATAAATATGTTGTTTTCCACTCGACGTGTCCCTAGAAATTTGCAATGCTCAAAATCACAAACCGAATGTCCCGCTAGTGCGCCTCTAATTTCAACACATCAGTTATGCCTAAACCATACTACGTGCCAAGTTTGTGGCCTCGATAATGTCATTCGGGCATGGTAAATCCATGAAATGCCTTTTTTAACACTCAAATATTTTACTAGGGCAAAATAATGCTCTAAATGATAAATCAACGGCAAGTTCCGACGTGATTAGACATGTCTCTTATGCCAAGGCCGTTCTACGTACCAAGTTTGAATGCTCAACGATGCCGGTTGGGGAATGTAGCCCCGTAAAAGCACAAAATACAGTTTTAAACACTCAAAATTTCCCTGGAGTGAAATAATGCTCCAAAGCCAAAATTGAGAGTCCAGCTCGCTGCTGGTTCTGACACGTCCCTCATCATTAGGTCTGGTTGCGGGTCATGTTTAAGGGCTTAATAGTAACGTTACAGGCCTGTAGCACTCCCCATTGAGCATCGTTAATACTTGAAAATTGGCATGTAATACAACCAAGGCACGGGTGACGTATTAGACCCAGCAACACCAAAGCCAGACTCCTAGTTTACGTGTTGGAGCATTACTTCCATCCTGGGACATTAGCAGCACTTCGTGGTATTAGGGTGCTAAAAGCACCAAAGGGCGTCTTTGAACACACTTGGTTGATTTAGAGATGTCCCTCACACCTAGGCCATACTACTTTCCCTGTTTGAGGGCTCAACAATATTGTTACGAACTTGTTGCATCGTAGAACAACGAAACATCATTTTAAAGGCTGAAATGTATTAAGAGTGAAAAGATTCTCCAAATCATAAAATCACAGTCTAGCTCACTCTCAGCTAGTTTTGACATGTCTCTCATGTCTTGGTTGTGATACGTGCCATGTTTGTGAGCTCAACAATACCTTTTGTGTTCTGTAGCACCACAAAATAACGAAATACCATTTTAAACACATCTTTTGTTGGTAAATAATCATTTTAAACATCTTAATCACATCAACTGTCCCTAAAGTGAAATAATATTCCAAACCACAAACCGAGGGTCTAGCTCACAACGATTAAACGCTCTAGTTGTAGTTAGGCCATGCAACGTACAAAACTTTAATACTCAAAATCACAAACTGAGAGTCTAGCTTTCTAGTAGCTGGTTCCAAAATGTGTCTTGGGCCTAGGCCATTTTACGTACCAAATTTAAGTGCTCAACTTTTCCATTTGTGGCTTGCAGCACCGTAAACCATGGAATTGCCATTTTAAACATTGAATTTTTAAGGGCTTGACAATGTCATTTGGGGCTTGTAGTACCGTAAAACCAGAAATATGTTGTTTTCCACTTGACTTGTCCCTAGAAATTCGCAATGCTCCATATCACAAACCGAGTGTCTGGCTAGTGTGCGTCTAAGTTTGCCATATCAGTTATGCCTAAACCATCCTACGTGCCATGTTTGTGGCTCCGATAATGCTGTTTGGGCACTGTATATCCTTGAAATGCCATTTTTAACACTCAAAAACATTTTACTTGGGCAAAATAATACTCTAAGTGATAAATCAAGAGTCTGGCACACAAAGGACAAGTTCTGACATGTCTCTTATGCCAAGGTCATCCTACCTATCAAGTTTGAGTGCTCAACGACGCTGTTTCAGGAATGTAATCCCACAAAACCACAAAATACCATTTTAAACACTCAAAATGTTCCTGGAGTGAAATAACGCTCCAAAGAAAAAATTGAGAGTCCAACTCACTGGCTGGTTTTGACATGTCCCTCATCCTTAGGTCGTACTACGGGTCATGTTTGTGGGCTCGATAATAATGTTATGGGCCTGCAGCACCCCCCATAGAGCATCGTTAGTCCTTGAAATTTGGCACATAACACGGGTGACGCATGAGAACCAGCCACACCTGAGCCAGACACCCAATTTGGGTGTTGGAGCATTACTTCCCTCCGAGGACATATTAGTGGCACTTCGTGGTATTAGGGTGCTAAAAGGCCCAAAGGGGGTCTTTGAGCGCGCGTGGTTGATTCCGACAAGTCCCTTGTCCTTAGGCCATACTACGTACCCTATTTAAACATTTTAATCACATCAACAGGCACTTAAGTGAAATAATACTCCAAATCACAAACCGAGAGTCCAGCCCTGATTGATAGTCCTGCTCGCATGCGGTTAAACGCTCAAATTGTAGTTAGGCCATCTAACGTACAAAACTTTAAGGCTCAAAATAAATAATAAAAAAAAACTAAGAGTTCAGCTTGCTAGTGACTGGTTCCAAAATGTGTCTTTCAGCTAGGCCGTCTTTTGTACCAAATTTTAGTGCTCAACTATGCCATTTGAGGCTTGTAGCACCATAAACCAAGGAATTGCCACTTTAAACATTCAATGTTTAAGGGCTCAACAATGGCATTTGGGGCTTGTAGTACAGTATAACTAGAAATATGTTGTTTTCCACTCAATGTGTCTAGAGAATTTTGCAATGCTCCAAATCAAAAACCGTGTCCAGCTGATGCGGTCCAAGTTTCCACACATCAGTTTTGCCAAAACCATGCTGCGTGCCATGTTTGTGGGCTCGATAATGCTATTTGGGCACAGTAAATCCTTGAATCACAGTTTTTAACCATCAAATATTTTACTAGGGTTAAATAATGCTTTAAAAGACAAATCAAGAGTACGGCATGCACACGAGAAGTTCTGAGACGCCTCGTATGCCAAGGCAGTCCTACCTACAAGTTTGAGTGCTCCATGTTGTCGTTTGGAGAATGTAGCCTCGCAAAACCACAAGATAGCATTTTAAACACTCAAATTGTCCCTGGAGTAAAGTCATGATCTGAATAAAAAATCGAGAGTCCAGCTCACACGTGGTTGGTTTTGGCATGTCCCTCATCTCTAGGTCGTGCTACGGATCATGTTTAAGCTCTTAACAATATTGTTACCGGCCTATAGCACACCCCATAGAGCATCGTTAATCCTTGAAAATTGGCACGTAACACGGCCTAGACATGGGTGACACACGAGAACCAGCCACACTAGAGCCGGACTTTCAATTTGCGTGTTGGAGCATTACTTCCCTCCTAGGACATATTAGCAGCACTTCGTGGTGTTAGGGTGCCAAAAACCCCAACAGGCATCTTTAAGCGCAAGTGGTTGATTCCGACACGTCCCCCGTGCCGAGGCCATACTACGTACCCTGTTTGAGGGCTCAACAGTACCGTTACTAGGTTGTAGCACCCCGTAGAACCATGAAACGCCATTTTAAAGCCTCAAATGCACTTAAGAGTGAAAAGATTCTTGAGATCAGAAAATCATAGTCTTGCTCACTCTTCGCCAGTTTTGACATGACTCTCATGCCTAGGTCATGCTACATGCCGTGTTTGGGGGCTCAACAATACTTTTTGGGTTTTGTAGAACCATAAAACCATGATATGCCATTTTAAACACATCTTTTATTGGTAAATAACCGTTTTAAACATTTTAACCACATCAATTGTCCCTAAAGTAAAATAATACTCCATATCACAAACTGAGGGTCCAACTCACATCTGTTAAACGCTCCAATTGTAGTTAGGCCATGCAACGTATGAAACTTTAATGCTCAAAATCACAAACTGAGAATCCTGCTTGCTAGTAG
>CM065387.1:29125000-29147500 GCA_033060915.1 Euryodendron excelsum
CAAGATTGGCTAAAAAAATTCAAGAAGGGTTCTAGTACTTTTTTTTTTTAACTGCTCTCTTCTTTTTTTTTTTTTTTATGAACTGTTCTCTTTTGTTTTTGTTTTCTCCTTTTTTTTTTTTTTTTTTTCTAAAACAGATTCAAAGAGCAGACAAAACCGAGAACCCAACAACTAGAATTGAAGACTCAATAAAGAATGAAGATAAACAAGGGAAACAAAAAAGGATAGGCAAACTTGAGGAACGTAGGGCTCTGATACCAACTGATACGAACCCCACCAATAATGTGACGAAACCCGACACCAAATTTGGAAAACAAGACCAAAGAACCTTCAAGCTTGAAGGAAACTGCGACCCGTTGCTTAGCAAAGCAAGAACCTTGGTATGTGAAGACGCCACAAACAGGAATTGATGATCCGTTTGATAAGTCTGGTTTGAATGCCACAAGGAATCCCTTGATAAGTTCGGATTAGTTCTTCAAGAAACTCGAGAAGAATATAGAAAACTCACAAAATATTCATTTATTTCAAATTTGACAACCAAGAGCCTTTTTATAGGCATACATGATAAGATCTCTAGAATATTCTAATCTTTGGAGATTTTTCTAATTATTTCCTAGCCAATACAATCTTCCAAATCTGGTATTTTCCAAAATCTGCTCACATTACTAATCTAATCCAAATCAATATAAATCTAATCCTTTCCAAAACCAAACCAAATCAAGGAAATTCAAAAAAATTTAAATTCAAATTTCAAATTCGAATCTCCATCTGATTTATTGCTAGTCAATTAAGCCATATCAGATTGTGAGCCCACTTGGATGTATATGACTTAAAGAAATACGATCACATCTGATTGGGACCTCCTTTGCACGTGTATGGTGGATTGGTTCTCTCCCGGATCAAATTTGAGTAGTAAAACCAAGCTTTGTTCACTCTCGGTGGTGAGCATACTTTCTCCTTGTTGTAGAACTCTTCAGACTAGGTTATTCATTTCTTCTTTAAATCTCTTAGCTCGTGCCCTCGTCACCGGACCAATTGGAACTTGAACCGGACCATGAGTCTTGATAGCCTTGATGTCCTCATCAAACATCCACCTATCTTTGTTTCTTGTTTTCTTCCCATCTTGTCCCCATAACTATTCATTGTTACTGTTCACGAATCTAGTTCAAGTAAAAAAAAAAAAAGAAGAAAGAAAGAAGAAGGAAAAAAAAAACAAGAAGAAGAAGAAAGAGGGGAAAACGTCCAAAGAAGAAGAAGAAAAGAAAAGATTGCTTGGTTCTTCTATTTTGGTTCCACTAATGCCAAAATCACTTTATTCCAAAACCAAATATTCTTTTTTCCTTTTCGTGAAAAGTTTGCTATATTGTGCTTCTGAAAGTCCAATCAGCCGCGTTCCTTGTATTCTGGATCTAAAAATCTAAAATTCCTTGATGAGTTCTTGTTGAATTGTTGCTGGAAATTTTGAGTATTGTTTGTTTTAGTTTCAAAGGAACTGGAAGGGAATTACTGAGTGGAAAAAGGCAAGAGTGGTGAGAACGTTAGAGAGTTAAAAGCCATGTTTTGAGTGATACACGAGTATAGAGTGATTTACATTCTTGAGTGTAAACACGTAAGGGAGAGTATTATGAGGTCCTTTTTTTTTTTTTTTTTCTAACATTGTTTTGCAGCAAACATGTCTCATAATAGTTCTAAAAGCAATGCCGAAGGTGCAATGAATTTGACTAATCCGAAAATGTTTATGGAGGCCATGATGAGTGAGATGAGGCGTGTGATGAAGTTGGAATTGGAGCAAGTGCATGAACGAATAGACCAGATGGAGAACACACGTGAGAAGCAGCCACACAACGTCCCTATTGTGCGTAGAAGGGAAAGAGTTCAACCAAGGAAAGTAAGGGTTGAAGATGAAGATCCTTATAGGGCTGGTTTTGAGGATGAAGATGATCGGGATTCTGTTGTTAGCAATAGGAGGCATGGAGGGCGGTTTATAGAAGCTAGGAATTGGGAAGATAACAACTTGGGAGGTATTAAGCTAAAGATTCCATCTTTTCAAGGTAAATCCGATCTTGAAGCATACCTTGAGTAGGAGAAGAAGATGGAGTTCGTATTTGATTGCCACAACTATTCCCAAACAAAGAAGGTAAAATTAGCTGTGATTGAATTTTCTGACTATGCTATTTCATGGTGGGATCAGCTTGTTATAAACAGGAGGCGGAATAGAGAACGACCAATAGAGACATGGGAGGCAATGAAAACAGTGATGAGAAAGTAGTTTGTTCCAAGTTATTACTATAGGGAGTTGCACAAAAAGCTACAAGGACTTAGATAGGGCAACCGGAGTGTGGAAGATTACTACAAGGAGATGGAGACTGCTATGATCCGAGCTGATATCGAGGAGGATCGAGAGGCTACAATGGCTAGGTTTTTACTTGGATTAAACCGGGAAATCCAAAATAGGGTAGAGATGCAACATTATGTGGAGTTGGAAGATATGGTGCACATGGCTATCAAAGTGGAGCAACAACTCAAGAGGGGGGGGGGGGGGGGTGGATCACATGCAGCCCATAATACCAGTGCTATATCTTAGAAACCGAGTTATACCAAGCAGATGGACAAGTCCCAAACATTCAAATCTGAGCGCAAGTTTGCAAACACCAACCACGTTCCTCAAGGTAAAATCGATACTGCTACCTCTAGGAATCGTGATATTAAATGTTTTAAATGGCAAGGGAGGGGACACATAGCAAGTCAATGTCCAAATAAGCAGGTCATGCTATTGCAAGACAATGGTGAAGATTCCGACACCGACGACATGCCACCATTGGAGGACATTTCCGGGGAGGAATATTCTGCCCCTGATGCATTGACATTAGTGGCGAGGAGAGCATTGAGCCTACAAGCAAAAGAAGAGGATGAAGTGCAGCGGGAGAACATCTTTCACACTAGGTGCTACGTCAAGGACAAGGTATATAGTGTGACTATTGATGGTGGTAGTTGTACTAATGTGGCCAGCACAATCATGGTTGAAGAATTGGGACTCCCCGTGTTGAAGCACCCTAGGCCATACAAGTTGCAATGGCTGAATGATAGTGGGGAAATAAAGGTGAACAAGCCAGTGTTAGTAGCATTTCGAATAGGTAAATACCAAGATGAAGTGTTATGTGATGTTGTGCCAATGCAAGCGGGACATTCATTGCTAGGGCGTCCATGGCAGTTTGATAGGCATGTAAAGCATGATGGCTTTACAAACAAATACTCTTTTGTGCTCAATCAACGAACAATCACTCTTGTACCGTTGACTCCGCAGCAAGTATATCAGGATCAAGTGAGATTGCAAAAAGAGAGTGAACAAAAGAAAGAGAGTGAGCAAAAGAAAAGGAGTGAAAATCAGAGAGAGGCCGAGAAAAATGAGAGAGAAAAAGAAAATTAAAATTTGGGCCTTGAGAGAAAATCAGAGCGAAAAAAAAAAGAATTTCTATACAACAGTGAGTGAAGTTAAGCGAGCAATGTTTTCAAAACAACCGATGATTGTACTTTTGTACAAAGAGGCATTTTTAAATACTAATGAACTTGACCTTGCTTTGCCTAGTTTTGTTGTTTCTCTTTTGCAGGATTATGAAGATGTCTTTCCCGAGGAAACACCACATGGGTTACCTGCAATCTGAGGGATTGAGCATCAAATTGATTTTGTTCCCGGTGCGACAATTCCAAACCGACCAGCCTATAGGAGCAATTCCGAGGAGACAAAGGAGCTTCAACGGCAGGTAAGTGAGTTGTTGGAAAAGGGGCACATGAGGGAAAGCATGAGCCCATGCGCCGTTCCAGTTTTACTTGTACCTAAGAAGGATGGGACGTGGAGAATGTGCGTTGATTGCCGGACTATCAACAACATCACGGTAAAGTATCGTCATCCTATTCCTCGCTTAGATGACATGTTAGATGAGCTGTATGGTTCTTGTGTATTTTCTAAAATTGATCTAAAGAGTGGTTATCATCAGATTAGAATAAAGGAAGGAGATGAATGGAAAACTGCCTTTAAAACAAAATATGGTTTGTATGAATGGTTAGTTATGCCTTTTGGCTTGACTAATGCTCTGAGCACCTTTATGAGACTTATGAACCATGTTTTGTGAGCATTTATAGGTCGGTTTGTTGTTGTCTACTTTGATGATATACTCATATATAGCAAAAATGGGGCAGACCATGAAGTACATTTAAAATCTGTTTTAGATGTGCTTAGGAAAGAAAAGTTGTTTGCTAATTTGAAGAAGTATACTTTTTACACAGATAAGCTTGTGTTTCTTGGATTTGTTGTTAGTGCACAAGGTATACAGGTTGATGAAGAGAAGGTACGTGCAATCCAAGAGTGGCCAAGTCCCACAAGTGTAGGTCATGTTCGTAGTTTTCATGGACTTGCTAGTTTTTACCCGCGGTTCGTGAAAGACTTCAATAGCATAGCCGCACCACTCACTGAAGTGATCAAGAAGAATGTTGGATTTAGTTAGGGAGAAGAACAAGAGAAGGAGTTTCGATTAATCAAAGAGAAGCTAACCAACGCCCCCTTATTGTCTTTACCTAACTTTTCGAAAACGTTTGAAATTGAATGTGATGCTTCCAGTATTGGCATAGGCGCGGTTCTTATGCAAAAGGGATGACCAATTGCTTACTTCAGTGAGAAACTAAACGGGGCAGCCTTAAACTACCCAACTTACAATAAAGAGTTGTATGCATTGGTTCGAGCTTTAGAGACATGGTAGCACTACCTATGGCCTAAGGAATTCGTGATTCACACCGATCATGAGTCCTTGAAGCATTTGAAGGGCCAACATAAGCTAAAAAAAAGGCATGCGCGATGGGTCGAGTTCATTGAAACGTTTCCATATGTCATCCGATATAAGCAACGTAAGGAGAATGTCGTCGCCGATGCCCTTTCTCGCAAGTATGCATTACTTGCTACACTTGATGCAAAATTGCTTGGTTTTGAGCACATTAAAGATTTATATGCCAATGACCATGAATTTGGCGAGGAATACCGAGCTTGTGAGAAAATTGCTTGTGGTAAGTTCTTTAGGTTTGATGGATTCCTATTTCAAGAGAATAAGTTATGTGTGCCTAATTGTTTCTTGAGACAGTTGTTAGTGCATGAATCTCATGGTGGGGGATTAATGGGACATTTTGGAGTTGCAAAGACCTTAGCTATTTTGCAGGAACACTTCTATTGGCCTCACATGAAAAGAGATATTGAATGAATTTGTGGTAGATGTGTCACGTGCAGGCAAGCTAAATCCAATTGTAGCCCAATGGTTTGTGTACTCATTTACCTATTCCTAGTGAGCCTTGGATTGATATTTCAATGGGCTTTGTGTTAGGATTGCCTAGGACTCAACGTGGGAAAGATTCAGTTTTTGTGTTGTGGATCGATTTTCTAAGATGGCACACTTTATTCCATGTCACAAAACGGATGATGCCTCACATGTTGCTGATTTGTTCTTTAGAGAGATTGTGAGATTACATGGCATGCCTAGAACAATTGTTGCAGATAGAGATGCTAAGTTCTTGAGCTATTTTTGGAAGACTTTGTGGTGTAAGCTAGGCACTAAGCTATTGTTTTCTACTACTTGTCATCCACAAACTGATGGTCAAACTGAAGTAGTAAATAGGACTTTGTTTACTTTATTGAGGGCAACTATTAAAAAGAACATCAAAACATGGGAAGAATGTTTACCACATGTTGAGTTTGCTTATAATAAATCTGTCTGTCCTGCTACTAAATTTTCACCATTTGAAATTGTGTATGGATTTAATCCTTTAACCCCATTGGATTTATTTCCCTTACCTTTGACTGAGCATGTTAATTTAGATGGCAAAAAGAAGGCTGACTTTGTCAAGCAGATTCATGAGAAAGCAAGACTCAACATTGAGCGAAGAACGGAACAATATGCACAACAAGCCAGCAAAGGGCGTCATAAGCTACTTTTTGAACCGAGAGATTGGGTTTGGCTGCATATGAGAAAAGAAAGATTTCCTGCGCAAAGACGTTCCAAATTGCTTCCAAGAGGAGATGGTCCTTTCCAAGTCCTAGAGCGCATCAATGACAACGCCTACAAGCTAGATTTACCCGATGAGTACAATGTAAGTGCTACTTTTAATATTACTGATTTGAGCCCTTTTGATGTAGGAGATGATTTGAGGACAAATCCTTTTCAAGTGGAGGGGAATGATGCAATCCATATCAACATAACTCCAAGGGATCAAGTCCAAGTCCCAATTGGGCCGATGACAAGAGCACGGGCTAAGAAGTTTAAAGAGGTACTCAATGGATTGATTTAAGAGGCATGGGCTCAAGCAAATCAAGCATATTCGTGGATGACCATTGAGCATGATCCAAGTGAGCAGCACGGAATCATCAATATGATTCTTGTTCTAGAAGAATCTGGCCAAGAATAAAGACATTCCTTTTTGGATTTATATGTAAGGCTTGCCTGCCAATTAATTTCCTTTTTATTTGCTTATATGGGTGTATATGGCTGGATACATCCATTCCCTAAATTTTCTTTTCTAGTTTAGGCATGTGATCGGCCACTTAAAAGGGTTGAGTATCTTTTTATTTAGGTAAGTATCTTTTAGGCAACTAAGAGATATTTTGCACCAAAATTTTAGCCCTAATTAGGATACCATTTAGGGAGTTTTCTTGTAATGGCTAGCCCTTTAAATAGGCGTATATGCAATGAATAAAATTCAGATCATTATTTAGCAAATTGTGAGAGTATTCTCTACGGTTCTTTGAAGAACTATTCGAACTTATCGGATTTCCCATGGCGTTCACCAACGACTTATCAAACGGAGCTCCACCACCGTTTGTGGTGTCTTCCTTATACCAAGGTTCTTGTTTCGCATCAAGCAACGGGTTAAGGTCATACATACCGAGGTTCTTGTTTGTCGTAAACAACAGGTCGAGGTCTTCATTCAGAACCTAATCATAGAACTTTATTGGGTTCCTCATTGTATCGGGTCTCATTCTTTTTGGTGGGATTCGTATCAATGTTTGTGGCCTCGATAATGCCGTTCGGGCACAGTAAATCCTTGAAATGCCATTTTTGACACTCAAACATTTTACTAGGGAAAAATAATTCTCTAAATGATAAATCCAGAGTTCGGCACACACTCGACATGTTCCAACATGTCTCTTATGCCATGGCCATCCTACCTACCAAGTTTGAGGGCTCAACGACGCCGTTTGGGGAATGCAACCCTGTAAAACCACAAAATACCATTTTAAACACCCAAAATGTCCATGGAGTGGAATAATACTCCAAAGCAAAAATTGAGAGTCCAGCTCGTTGCCTGATTCTGACACGTCCCTCAACCTTAGGTTGTGCTCCTGGTCATGTGGGAGGGCTCAACAATATTCTTACGGGCTTGTAGCACATCCCATAGAGCATCATTAATCCTTGAAAATAGGCACGTAACATGGCCTAGACACAAGTGACACATCAAAACCAGCCACACATGAGCCGGACTCAGGGTTTGCGTGTTGGCATATTGCTTCCCTCCTAGGACATATTAGCGGCACTTTGTGGTATTAGGGTGCTAAAAGCCCCAAAGGGTGTCTTTGAGTGCACGTGGTTGATTTCAACACATCCCTCCTGCCTAAGCCATAAGCGTACCCTGTTTGAGGGCTCAACGGTACCGTTACTAGGTTGTAGCATCATAGAACCATGAAACGCCATTTTAAAGGTCCAAATGTACTTAAGAGTGAAAGATTCTTGAAATTAGAAAATCACAATCATGCTCACTCTCAGCTAGCTTTTATGTGGCTCTCATGCCTAGGTTGTGCTACGTGTCGTGTTTGTGGGCTTAATAATACCTTTTGTGATGCGAACCTCAATCAACACGCGTTGAGACCCAACAACAATATTAGAATTTTTTTTTCTGGTGCAAATGAAGTCAAGGCTGATATATGCCACATGCTAGGGTTTAGAAGTGGGGAAGTACCTGTTAAATACCTTGGCGTTCCTCTAATATCAACAAAGCTTGCTGCAGCTGATTGCCAACCTCTGATTGGTAAGATTGTTACCAGAATTAAAAGCTGGGCCAATAGATTCCTCTCTTATGCAGGTCGTCTCCAAATCATCAAATCTATTTTGTTCAACATTCAAATTTATTGGTGCATGCACTTCATACTTCCCCAAAGGATATATAAAGAGATTGAGCAACTTCTTCGTAACTTTCTATGGACTGGTAAGGAGATTAAAAGCTCCAGTCACAAAGTCTCTTGGGAGGAGATTTGCTGCCCAAAGAGGGAGGGTGGGCTTGGTATTAGAAGAGTTGCAGATTGGAATAATCAGCCATGATGAGACACCTATGGGCTGTATGCTCAAGTCAGAACTCTCTTTGGGTTAAATGGTGCCACAAATTCATGATAAAGAACAAATGTTTCTGGTCCCTCCCTATTCCCTCTGATTGCTCATGGACATGGCGCAAAATTCTAAAGCTAAGGGATATAGCTCAACCTTTCATCAAACACAACATAGGTAATGGAAACAATACCTTTCTCTGGTTAGATAATTGGCATCCTAATGGCCCCCTAGTGGCAAAGTATGGTTGTAGGGTTGCTTATGATGCAGGTCTTAACATTCACTCCAAAGTCTTAGCTGTAATTCGAAATGGAGCTTGGGCTTGGCCCTTTCCATGCACTTGGGAATTGAGAGAAATCACAAACCTCCTTAACCAAGTGCAGCCCCACCAGTCTAGGCCTGACAAAGTGGAATGGATCATTTCCACAACAAAGAAGTATAATGCTGCAAATGCTTGGCAGCATATCAGATCTCAAAAGGAAGTGGTTGCTTGGCACAAGCTTACATGGTTCTCGAGCCATATCCCAAAGCACAGCTTCATTCTCTGGCTTGCCATCAGAGGTAGACTTACTACTAGGGATAAACTTTTACAATGGGGGAAGATTGATACAGCTACATGTTTGCTTTGTAATGATGATGTTGCTAATGAGAATATGAACCATCTCTTCTTCTCATGCTCATTTTCTCGTTCTATTTGGAAAAGAATTTGCTCACTTTGTGACATCTCTAAACCCCAACATTGCTGGAGGAATGAGTTACAATGGATCATTGGAAAGTTCAGCAGCAAATCCTGGAGCAACATTGTTCGGAAACTTGCATGGGCAGCAATGGTTTATCACATTTGGATTGAAAGGAATAGTAGAGTTTTCACAGGGCAAAGGAAAACTTCTGATCAAATTATTCATGATATCAAGCATGACGTTAGGCTTAAGGCCACCTAATTTCGTACCGTCAAGCGCTCGGATCTCAATAGACTTATTTGCCGCAATTGGGATCTTCCTTTTTCTATTTGAGTAGATAGGGTCTTTTTTCCCTCTTTGTCCAGGATGGTATGCCTCTCTCTAGTTTGAAAAGTTAGTGTTTTACTGTTTCTTTTTCTCTTGTTCAAGGGGGGGATGCCCCCCTTTATGTTTTGTACGTTTTTTTATTCTACAATATCGGAATTACTTGCCCAAGAAAGCTAAAAGTCATATTTTGAGAGAAACCTCGACCCAATGATTATATGGAATCACGAACCGAAGGTATAAAATTTGAACGCCACAAGAAAGAATCCTTAATAAGTTCACAAGTTCTTTGAAGAACCTATAGAAGAAACAACACACGAGTATTTGATCTCAATTCAATGTCTCCTTCATTACAAAGAGTGCATACTATTTATAGAACATGGTTGAGAAAAGGGAACTACAAATCAGCCCCTAATTGATGGGCAATCAGCCAATCAATTAGCTAACTCAAAAGACTGTATCCAATCAATTTAGCCAAGTCAAAAGACTACAAATCAACCCCTAATTGATGGCAATCAACCAATCAATTAGCCAACTCAAAAGAGGACTAATCAGCCCCATCAATAGCTTGAATTAGATTTATTATACCTTCATATTCTTTTGGGCCAAGCTTGGAATGCCCTATTTTATAATCAGCCCAAATCTCATAAATCAACCCATTAAATGCTTCTTTGATCTTTTTGGATCTTGCTCTTGTAATTGGCCCAATTGGAACATTTAATGGATCCTTTAATGGTGCTTGTTGATTCTCATCATTCCCCCCTTCTTCAAAAGAATTCGTCCTCAAATCGTCATCTACATCAAAAAGAGAAAGATCAGAAACATTAAATGTGGTACTAATGTTATACTCACCTGGAAGATCCAACTTGTAGGCATTATCGTTGAGCCGCTCAAGGACTTGAAATGGACCATCCCCTCTAGGATGTAGTATGGACCGCCTATGGGCTGGAAATCTTTCCTTCCTTATATGTATCCAAACCCAATCACCCGGTTCAAAGATGACTCCTCTACAGCCCTTGTTGGCTTTGGCTGCATATTGCTCATTTTTCTTCTCTATGTGTTGTCGGACACTTTCATGGAGTTTCTTCATCATCTCAGCCTTCTTTTGACCATCCAAACTAGTCCTTTCATTAACTGGGAAAGGTAGCAAATCCAAAGGAGTTAGTGGATTAAAACCATAAACAATCTCAAATGGTGAAAAGTCTGTAGTAGAATGAACACTCCGATTATATGCGAACTTAATGAATGGCAAACAATACTCCCAACTTTTTTAAGTTCTTTTGAATTGTAGTATGTAACAAAGTGGATAAAGTTCTATTCACTACCTCGGTTTGTCCATCTGTTTGGGGATGACAAGTAGTCGAGAACAACAATTTAGTTCCCAACTTTTCCCACAAGGCTTTCCAAAAATAGCTAAGGAACTTAACATCACGATTAGATACAATACTCCTAGGTACACCGTGGAGTCATGCTACCTCTTGAAAGCACAAATCAGCAATGTTGGTTGGATCATCGGTTTTATGACAAGAGATGAAATGTGCTATCTTAGAAAACCTATCAACAACTACAAAAATTGAATCCCTTCCTTTCCTCGACCTAGGCAAGCCTAAAACAAAGTCCATAGAAATATCTACCCAAGCTGCAGTAGGTAAGTATCTTTTAGGCAACTAAGAGATATTTTACGCCAAATTTTTAGCCCTAATTAGGATATCATTTAGAGAGTTTCCTTGTAATGGCTAGCCCCTTAAATAAGAGTATATACAATGAATAAAATTCAGATCATTATTTAGCAAATTGTGAGAGTATTCCCTACGGTTCTTGGAAGAACTATTCGAACTTATCGGATTTCCCGTGGCGTTCACCAACGACTTATCAGACGAAGCTCCACCACTGTTTGTGGCGTCTTCCTTATACCAAGGTTCTTGTTTCGCATCAAGCAACGGGTTGAGGTCATATATACTGAGGTTCTTGTTTGTCGTAAACAACAGGTCGAGGTCTTCATTCAGAACCTGATCATAGAACTTTCTTGGGTTCCTCATTGTATCGGGTCTCATTCTTTTTGGTGGGATTCGTATCAATGTATAATCTTTTTTTTTTTTTGGCAAAGTAAGAAATAATATATAGATGAAAAAGATCAAAAGATCAAGTACAAATACACGGGGCATGCCCCAAGCCAAAGGATAAGGATAATCAAGAAAATAACCACTAAACAAACAAAAGAACCCAACTAGCACTAGCTAAGAAAAGTACACAACACAAGCTAAATTAGCTTAACAACTATAAGAAATAAACAAATAGCAAAAATAGCTGCCCTTAGTTCTTGAAAATATCATCGGGAATCTACCATTAAAGGAGTGTATAATCCTTGCGGTAAGACTCTAGATTTGGCTTGCCTACATGTAACGCATCTAGTAGAAATTCTCTCTACATCACGTTTCATCTTTGGCCAAAAAAAAAAAAAAAAAATGTTCATGCAACACATCTAAAGTCTTCCATACACCAAAATGACCCATCAAACCACCTCCATGTGCCTCACGCACAAGCAACTCTTGTATAAAACTATTAGGGACACAAAGTTTATTCTCCCTAAACAAATACCCATCTAGTCTATAGAACTTTACACCAAATGATGCGAACCTCAATCCGTTGGGGACTGCAGAATTTCTCATGACTTGGCTATAGTGTATACGCATATTATCAAAAATTCTGATCTGATTAGCATAGCCTAATCTACGTGATTGGAATCATACATTGAAGATCTCTCTAGTTTGATCCCGAACAACAAGAATCAGCACTAAACGCGAAGCAACCGCTCGAACTCAACCTTCAGACTTCTGTTGTATTCCTCGTACATGCCTTGCTCTACAGAGAGTGGGCTCGCCACTGCTAGGGTTTCTCTTCCTTACAAAAACGTGTATCTCTCAATTATGTGCAGAGTGTAACCCTAGCAGCTCTTAGAGCGCGTATATATATAAGCTACAGCAGGGACCATAGGATTAGTATAACTAAAGCTTCCTACCCAAATAAGGACTCCTAATCCAACCAGAATTAATCCTTATTTACGTAAATTATAATTTATACCATTAACGAATTATAATTGTACTCCTTGTTATACTAGAAATTATATTTCGAGCTCCATATTATTAAATGCTTATTTATCTCCCCACGTTAAGATTATAGATACCTGTCTATTAAATTAAATTACTGACAATTAAATTTAATAGACTTATTTAATTCCTTGAGACCTTCCACTTAACTTATTTGATATGTCGGATTCATAATCCACCTGCAGGGTTTGACATAATCAAAACTTATAAGCTTCCTCAATGGGGTATCATCAATCCCTATACGGGCACGTGGATTCCATCAATAATAAATATTCACCATATACGTAATGTTATTTTCAACTCACTGAGTTTATTGACCCACAAAGAATCTCACTCTTCTGTAAATCGAAACAATAAATACTACATGCACGTGTCTATTTATTATATTAGGATTAAGAGCATAACCACTCATAATAATCATGAGGTATTAATTGTTTTATATAGTCAGTATAAAGACAATTACCTCAACATGGTCCTGTTCAATACACACAAAGTGTATTAGTACCAAGAGTTGGAACTATACTATTTCCTATAGTCAAGACAGACCTATTAAAACCTTGTATTACAATCCTACCGATGGTGTGTCCATTTTCATTTAAGACTATGAACGATAAACTTATATTCCATAAGAACCGATGATCAGATTTTTCGTGTGTAAGTCGTACTCTACACACCAAATTATCCACTATATAGAATAAGAGACACACATGCATAATCATTACATAAATAACGCAATGCAAACATGTCTCACAAAGATTCTCATTAAAACGGAATAACTAATTTATTAATAAATAGTAAAGTCATTACACAAAGCATGCCTTTTAGTATAAATTCCTAATACAATCAACACGTGTTGAGACCCAACAACAATATTAGAATTACTTACCCAAGAAAGCTAAAAGTCAGATTTTGAGAGAAACCTCGACCCAATGATTATATGGAATCACGAACCAAAGGTATAAAATTTGAACGCCACATGAAAGAAACCTTGATAAGTTCACAAGTTCTTTGAAGAACCAATAGAAGAAACAACACACGCATATTTGATCTCAATTCAATGTGTCCTTCATTACAAAGAGTGTATGCTATTTATAGAACATGCTTGAGAAAAGGGAACTACAAATCAGCCCCGAATTGATGGGCAATCTGCCAATCAATTAGCTAACTCAAAAGACTACAAATTATCCAATCAATTTAGCTAAGTCAAAAGATTACTCAAAAGACTACAAAACAACTCCTAATTTATGGCAATCAACCAATCAATTAGCCAAATCAAAAGATTACTCAAAAGACTACTAATCAACCCCTAATTGATGGCAATCAACCACTTAATTAGCCAACTCAAAAAGGACTAATCAACCCCATCAATAGCTTGAATTAGATTTATTATGCCTTCATCTTCTTTTGGGCCAAGCTTGGAATGCCCCATTTTAGAATCAGCCAAAATCTTATAAATCAGCCCATTAAATGCTTCTTTGATCTTCTTGGATCTTGCTCTTGTAATTGGCCCAATTGGAACATGTAATGAATCCTTTAATGGTGCTTGTTGATTCTCATCATTTTGGGCTTTGTAGCACCACAAAACCACGAAATGCAATTTTAAACAAGTCTTTTATCGGTAAATAACTGTTTTGGACATTTTAATCACGTCAACTATCCCTAAAGTAAAATAATACTTCAAATCACAAACCGAGGGTCCAGCTCACATCGGTTAAACGCTCCAAATGTAGTTAGGCCATCCAACGTACGAAACTTTAATGCTCAAAATCGCAAACTGTGAGTCCAACTCGCTAGTAGCTGGTTCCGAAATGTGTGTTGCGCCTAGGCCATCTTACGTACCAACTTTCAGTGCTCAAAGTCACCATTTGTGGCTTATAGCACCATAAACCATGGAATTTCCATTTTAAACATTAAATTTTTAAGGGCTCAACAATATCATTTGGGGCTTGTAGTGCCGTAAAACTAGAAATATTCCGTTTTCAACTTGACGTGTCCCTAGAAATTTGCAATGGTTCAAATCACACACCAATTGTCTAGTTGGTGCACGTCTAATTTTGGCACATTAGCTATGCCTAAACCATGCTACGTGCCATGTTTATGGGCTTGATAATACCGTTTAGGCACAATAAATCCTTGAAATGCCATTTTTAATTCTCAAATATTTTACTAGGGCAAAATAATGCTCCAAATGATAAATCAAGAGTCTGGAACGCATTCGACAAGTTCCGACACGTCTCTAATGCCAAGGACGTCCTACCTACCAAGTTTGAGTGATCAACATTGCCGTTTGGGGAATGTAGCCCCATAAAACCACAAAATACCTTTTTAAACACTCCAAATGTCCTTGGAGTGGAATAATGCTCCAAAGCAAAAACTAAGAGCCCAGCTCGCTGGCCGGTTTTGACACGTCCGTCGTCCTTCGGTCGTGCTGCGGGTCATATTTGAGGGCTCAACAATATTGTTACGGGCCTGTAGCACACCCAATAAAGCAACGTTAATCTTTGAAAATTAGGATGTAACACGGCCTAGACACAGGTGACGCATGAGAACCAGCCACACTCGAGCCAAACTCTCAGTTTGCGTGTTGGGGCATTACTTCCCTCCTAGGGTATCTTAGTGGCACTTCGTGGTATTGGTGTGCAAAAAGCACTAAAGGGAGTTTTTGAGCGCACGTGGTTGATTCCGACACGTCCCTCGTAGCTAGGCCATACTACGTACCATGTTTGAGGGCTCAACGATACCGTTTCGAGTTTGTAGCACCGTAGAACCACGAAACGTCATTTTAATGGCTCTAATGTAGTTAAGATTGAAAAGATTTTCCAAATCATAAAATCGCAGTCTAGCTTACTTAATGCTTTAAACAACCAAGTGGAGAGCTTTGCCAAGTAAAAGAGCAGAATTGTATGGTTGAATGAAGGGGATCAAAACACCAATTTTTTGTTCAAGTTACTAAGGAATAGAGCTAATAGGAATAAAATCTCCTCCATAAAGAAGGAAGACGGTACTATAGTTGAAGATATTAAAGAGGACAAAGAGGAATTTTTAAAGTACTTCCAGAACTTGTTGGGCAAGAAAAATGATGTGAATTATCCAGGGAAACAAGAACTTCGGCAATATATTAGTAAAGTGATTTCTGAAGAAGTTGCTGCAAATATGGACAGGAATGTCACGGAAGATGAGATTAAGCAAGTGTTCTTTAACTTAAATCCAAACAAGGCCCCTGGTCCTGATGGTTTCAATGGTTTTTTCGTTAAGAAAGCTTGGCCTATAGTTGGAAAGGAGGTGGTGGCTGCCATTAAATCATTCTTTGATTTTGGTTGTTTGCTAAAGGAAGTCAATGCTAACCTCTCTCTTCTTGCAATACTCTATACAAATGCATTACTAAAATTATTGCGGATAGAATTAAGAGTTTGCTGCCTCTAGTTATTGATGAAGCCCAATCAGCTTTTATTCAAGGAAGGAAGATTAGTGATAACATCTTACTTGCTCAAGAACTTATGAGAGGCTATCATAAGAACACCAAGTTGGCTAAATGTGTAGTGAAGGTAGATCTTATGAAGCCCTATGATTCAGTCAGATGGGAATTTGTGTTGGATGTTTTAAAGCTTATGGGATTTCTAGAGAAGCTAAGGAATTGGATTCAGGTCTGCATCTCTACTCCTATGTACTCAATCAGCCTTAATGGTGCCTTGGAGGGTTTCTTTCCTAGTGCTAAAGGCCTGAGGCAAGGTGATCCTTTATCCCCTTACTTATTTGTAATTTGTATGAATGTCCTATCTCAAATTATTCAGCAGCAAGTAAAGAGGAACCCCAATTTTTAGTTTCATTGGAGATGCAAGAAAACTAGCTTAACTCACCTTTATTTTGCTGATGACTTGATGCTTTATTGCAAGGGTGAGATTGCTTTTGCTAGGATTTTAAAGGAGGCTTTGGATATATTTTCTGAATTCTCAGGTCTTGTTTCAAATTGTGCCAAGAGTAATATATTTCTCACTGGTTTAGATGATCAAGGGAGAGAGCAATTGTTAAATCTCCTCAAGTTTCAGCCAAGTGCGCTTCCAATTCGATACTTAGGGGTTCCCCTGATTTCTTCTAAGTTGAAACCTAAAGATTGCAATAACTTGGTTGATAGAATTGTGAGTAAGGCCAAGTCTTGGACTAGTAAGTTCCTCTCTTATGATGGCAGGTTGCAGCTCATCAAATCAGTTTTATTTAGCATGCAAAGCTATTGGTGTGCCAATTTCATTATGCCTAAGAAAGTTTTGAAGAAAATTGATCAATGCTTTAGAGCTTTTCTTTGGAAAGGCCTGATTTAAAGAGTACTCGAGCTAAGGTTAATTGGGAAGAGGTTACTACACCAAATGATGAAGGTGGTCTAGGCATAAAAAAGTTGGTGGATTGGAACCAAGCTAATATAATTAGATACATCTAGTTGTTGTGCCAATCTTCTACAACCTCTTGTTGGGTCAAGTGGGTCAGAGCTAACCTTCTAGTTAGAAGTCAATTCTGGGTGGCTAAGGTTCCTTGGGATTGCTCTTGGAGTTGGAGGAAAATTCTGCACCTAAGAGATATCATTAGGCCTTTAATCAAGTACAAAATTGGGGAAGGCTGACAAGTTTCCCTTTGGTATGACAACTGACTGCCAATGGGGCCTATACATCAAAGGATGGGAGATAGGGTGATCTATGATTTTGGGCTAGGTAAAGAAGCAAAAGTTGGCACTATTATTAGAGACAACCAGTGGCATTGGCCTATGGCAAATTCCATAGAGCTGATGGAGCTCAAGATGTGTATGTCAAGTATTCCACTTCCTAATAGTTCTTGTACTGATCAAGCTATGTGGATGCCAGAAAAAAAAAAAAATCACCAATTTTCAGTTAGAGCAGCTTGGCAAAGTATTAGAAGTCATAGTCCTCAAGTGGAGTGGGCTGAAGTTGCTTGGTTTAAGAAGGCTATTCCTAGATATAGCTTCATCCTTTGGCTTGCTATTTGAGAAAGATTAGCCACCCAAGACAAACTTGCTACCTATGGTATGTTAAATGACATGTGTTGTGTGTTTTGTAGAGATAAAATTGAAGACCAACACCATCTCTTCTTCCAGTGTTTGATCACCAACAGATTGTGGGTGCAGCTGCTAGCAAAATGTAAGGCCCAATGCTTGAGTAATGAGTGGCAAGAGATTGTATCTTGGGCTTGTACCTTGAAGGGGAAGGCTTTGAAGAATATTCTATGTAGGTTAATGCTCTCCACCACAATTTATTTCCTTTGGAGAGAGGAATGATAGATTAATGGCTAACAAGTGTAGGGACATGAAGGTAGTGCTCAATGATATAGTCTTTCAAGTTCGTAATAGGATGGCTAGCTTGAGAGGCTTTAACAGAACGACACCAAATAGGGACCTCCAGCAGATATGGCAGATTCCCGATGATATTTTCAAGAACTAAGGGCAACCTTTTTTGCTATTTGTTTAGTTCTTATAGTTGTTGAGCTAAGTTAGCTTGTTTTGTGTACTTTTCTTAGCTAGTGCTAGTTGAGTTCTTTAGTTTGTTTGAATGGTTATCTTTCTTGATTATCATTATCCTTTGGCCTGGGGTATGCCCCTTGTATTTGTACTTGATCTTTCGATCTTTTTTGTCTATATATATTCTTTCTTACTTAGCAAAAAAAAGAAAAAAAAGATTTCCCAAATCATAAAACCATAGTCTAGCTCACCCATAGCTAGTTTTGACATGTCTTTCATACCTAGGTCGTGCTACGTGCCATGTAGCACCATTATACCACGAAATGCCATTTTAAACACATAATTTATTGGTAAATAACCGTTTTAAACATTTTAATCACATCAACTGCCCCCAAAGTAAAATAATACTCCAAATCACAAACAGAGGGTCTAGCTCACATCGGTTAAACGCTTGAACTTCATTGCTCAATGTTGCCATTTACGACATGTAGCACCATAAACCATGGAATTGCCATTTTAAACAAGAAATTTTTAAGGGCTCAACAATGTCATTTGGGGCTTGTAGTACCGTAAAACCATAGATATGCCCTCTTTCACTCGACGTATCCCTTGAAATTTGAAATGCTTCAAATCATAAACTGAGTCTCCGGCTGTTGCGCATCTAATTTCGACACATCAATTATGCCTAAACCATGCTACGTGCCAGCGGCGTAGAAGGTGCACTCTTGAGCCGTAAACTCGGACAAGTTGTGTGTTCAAAACTCCGCAAGTGCTTCTCCCCCTCAGGACCACCCACCAAGGCTTCGGCCTTGACTAGCCCGACGCACTGTCTTGTGGGGTGGTTGCTCGCCCCCAGGTTTACATGCCAGCCACAGGTCCATTGGCTCGGGGCTGGGGTGCTTCCTGGGTCACCAAAAAAAAAAAAAATCTTTTACTAGGGCAAAATAATGCTCTAAATGATAAATCAAGAGTACGGCATGCACACGACTAGTTCTGACTTG
This sequence comes from Euryodendron excelsum, assembly GCA_033060915.1. Taxonomy (NCBI): domain Eukaryota; kingdom Viridiplantae; phylum Streptophyta; class Magnoliopsida; order Ericales; family Pentaphylacaceae; genus Euryodendron; species Euryodendron excelsum. Next base: position 29,143,928 of record CM065387.1, read on the forward strand.
TCTCTTATGTCATTGTCGTGCTACCTACCAAGTTTGAGTGGTCAACAATGCCGTTTTGGTGAATGTAGCCCCATAAAATCACAAAATACCATTTTAAACCACATCCCTCATCCTTAGGTCGTGCTGGGGGTCATGTTTGACGACTCAACAATATTGTCATGGGCCAATAGCACACCCCATAGAGCATTGTTAATCCTTGAAAATTGGCACAGAACATGGCCTAAACAGGGTGACGCTAGAGAAGTAGCCACAGCTAAGCCCCAAAGGGTGTCTTTGAGCACACGTCATTGATTTCGACACGTCATTGATGCCTAGGCTATACTACGTACCCTGTTTGAGGGCTCAACGATACCGTTACAAGCTTGTAGCACTGTAAAACCACGAAATGCTGGGAGCCCTAGCTTTTCAACAATGGCAGTACTAGCAACATTAGTGCAGCTACCACCGTCAATAATAACACTACATATCTTGTCTTTCACGTGGCAACGAGTGTGAAAAATGTTCTCCCGCTGTACTTCATTTTCCTCTTTAACTTGCAAGCTTAAGGCTCGTCGTGCGACTAATCCAAGCATCTCACCATAATCTACCCCAAACTCCTCATCTCCCATAGAGGTATCCTCCAAATGTGGCATATCATCAAGCTCATCCTCAGATTCAAATTCACCATTCTTCCGGATTACCATAACTCGCTTGTTTGGACATTGGCTAGCTATGTGTCCTCTTCCCTGACATTTGAAACATTTAATCTCACTAGAATGAGTCGATGTAGAGGCGGGTTTACCCTTGAAAGGCCGTGTGAGTAGTTGCAGGTTTGGGCTCAAACTTGGCCTTGGAAGTGGAAGAGCTCTCTTCTTTCTTTGGGTAACTCGACCTCCAAGGTGATGAACTAGAAGTTTGTGGGGCTGGTTTGGGCCGTGTATTACCCCTCTTAAGCTGCCTCTCCACCTTGATTGCCATATGTACCGTTACAAACTTGTGGCACCGTTGAACCACAAAACACCATTTTAATGGCTCAAATGTACTTAAGAGTGAAAAGATTCTCTAAATCATAAAATAACGGTCTAGCTCACTCTCAGATGGTTTTGACATGTCTCTCATTCCTAGGTCGTGCTACGTGCCATGTTTATGGGCTCAACAATACTTTTTGGGTTCTGTAGCACAATAAAACCATGAAATACCATTTTAGACGCATCTTTCATTGGTAAATAACCTTTTTAAACATGTTAATCACATCAACTGTCCTTAAAGTAAAATAATACCCCAAATCACAAACCGAGGGTCCAGCTCACATCAGTTAAACACTCAAATTGCTGTTAGGCCATGCCACGTATGAAACTTTAATGCACAAAATCACAAACTAAGAGTACAGCTTGCTGGTGGCTGGTTCCGAAATGAGTCTTATGCTTAGGGCATCTTACATACCAAATTTTTGTGCTCAACGTTGCCATTTGTGGCTTGTAGCACCGTAAACCATGGAATTACCATTTTAAACATTAAATTTTTAAGGGCTCAACAATTTCATTTGGGGTGTCTAGTACCGTAAAACCAGAAACATGCCGTTTCCCACTCGACGTGTCCCTTGAAAATTGCAATGCTCCTAATCACAAACAGAGTGTCCGATTGTCGTGCGTCCATTTTTTACTCATCAATTATGCCTAAACCATGCTACGTGCCATGTTTGTGGACTTGATAATGCTGTTTGTGCGCAGTAAATCCTGGAAATGCCAATTTAACACTCAAATATTTTATTAGGGTAAAATAATGCTCTAAATGATAAATCAAGAGTTTGGCATGCACACGACAAGTTCTGACTTGTCTATTACGCCAAGCTTGTCCAACCTACCAAGTTTTAGTGCTCAACAATGCCGTTTGAGGAATGTAGCCCCGTAAAACCACAAAATACCATTTAAACACTCCAGATGTTCCTAGAGTGGAATAATGCTCAAACCAAAAGTTGAGAGTCCAGCTCGCTAGTTGGTTCTAACACGTCCCTCATCCTTAGGTTGTGCTACTAGTCATGTTTGAGGGCTCAACAATATTGTTACGGGCCTATCGCACACCCCATAGAGCGTCATTAATCCTTGAAAATTGGCACGTAACACGTTCTAGGCACAGGTGATGCATGAGAACCAGCCACACTTGAGCCGGACTCTCAGTTTGTGTGTTGGAGCATTACTTCCCCCCTAGGACATATCAACGGCACTTTGTGGTATTAGGGTGCTAAAGGCCCCAAAGGGTGTCTTTGAGCGCACGTGGTTGATTCCAACACGTCCCTCCTGCCTACGCCATACTACAAGCCCGATTTGAGGGCTCAACGGTACCATTACTAGGTTCTACCACCGTAAAACCACAAAACACCATTTTAAAGGCTCAAATGTACGAAAGAGTGAAAAGATTCTCGAAATCAAAAAATCACAGTCTTGCTCACTCTCACCTAGTTTTGACATGCCTCCCATGCCTAGGTCGTGCTACGTGCCATGTTTGAGGGCTCAACAATACCTTTTGGGTTCTGTAGCATGATAAAACCACAAAATGCCATTTTAAACACATCTTTTATTGGTAAATAACCGTTTTAAACAATTTATCACATCAACTATTGCTAAAGTAAAATAATACTCCAAATCACAAACCAAGGGTCCAAGCTAATATAGCTAGATACATCTGGTTGTTGTGCCAATCTTCTACAACCACTTGTTGGGTGAAGTGGGTCAGGGCAAACCTTCTAGTTAGAAGTCAATTATGGGTGGCTAAGGTTCCTTGGGATTGCACTTGGACTTAGAGGAAAATTCTACACCTAGGAGATATCATTTGGCCTTTCATCAAGTACAAAATTGGGGAAGGCTCATAGGTTTCCCTTTGGTATGACAACTGGTTACCAATGGGGCCTATACATCAAAGAATGGGGGATAGAGTGATCTATGATTCTGGGCTAAGCAAAAAAGCAAAAGTCAGCACTATTATTAGAGACAACCAGTGGTATTGGCCTTTGGCAAATTCCATAGAGTTGATGGAACTCAAGGGGTGTATGTCATATATTCCGCATCCTAATAGCTCTTGTTGTGATCAAGCTATATGGATTCCAGAAAAAAATCACCAATTTTCAGTTAGATCAGCTTGGCAAAGTACTAGAAACCATAGTCCTCATGTGGAGTGGGCTAAAGTTGTTTGGTTTAAGAAGGCTATTCCTAGATATAGCTTCATCCATTGGCTTATCATTCGAGAAAGATTAGCCACCCAAGACAAACTTGCTGCCTATGGTATGTTAAATGACATGTGTTGTGTGTTTTGTAGAGATAAAATTGAAGACCACAACCATTTCTTCTTCCAATATTCGACCACCCACAGATTGTGGGTGCAGCTGCTAGCAAAATGTAAGGCCCAATGCTTGAGTAATGAGTGGCAAGGGATTGTATCTTGGGCTTGTACCTTGAAGGGGAAGGCTCTGAAGAATATTCTATGCAAGTTAATGCTATCCACCACTGTTTATATCCTTTGGAGAGAAAGGAATGATAGATTAATGGCTAACAAATATAGGGACATGAGGCAATGCTCAATGATATAGTCTTTCAAGTT
>CM065387.1:29157500-29167500 GCA_033060915.1 Euryodendron excelsum
AAGCAAAGAAGGTAAAATTAGCTGTGATTGAATTTTCTGACTATGCTATTATATGGTGGGATCAGCTTGTTATAAACAGGAGGCGGAATAGAGAACGACCAATAGAGACATGGGAGGCAATGAAAACAGTGATGAGAAAGCGGTTTGTTCCAAGTTATTACTATAGGGAGTTGCACAAAAAGCTACAAGGACTTAGACAGGGCAGCCGGAGTGTGGAAGATTACTACAAAGATATGGAGATTGCTATGATCCGGGCTGATGTCGAGGAGGATCGAGAGGCTACAATGGCTAGGTTTTTACTTGGATTAAACCGGGAAATCCAAGATAGGGTAGAGATGCAGCATTATGTGGAGTTGGAAGATATGGTGCACATGGCCATCAAAGTGGAGCAACAACTCAAGAGGGGGGGTGGATCACGTGCAACCCATAATACCAGTGCTACATCTTGGAAACCGAGTTATACCAAGCAGATGGACAAGTCCCAAACGTCCAAATCTGAGCCCAAGTCTGCAAACACCAGCCACGTTCCTCAAGGTAAAACCGATACTGCTACCTCTAGGAATCGTGATATTAAATGTTTTAAATGTCAAGGCAGGGGACACATAGCAAGTCAATGTCCAAACAAGCAGGTCATGCTTTTGCAAGACAATGGGAAAATTGTGACCGACAATGAAGATTCCGACATCGACGACATGCCACCAATGGAGGACGTTTCCGCGGAGGAATATTCTGCCCCTGATGCATTGACATTAGTGGCGAGGAGAGCATTGAGCCTACAAGCAAAAGAAGAGGATGAAGTGTAGCGGGAGAACATCTTTCACACTAGGTGCTACATCAAGGACAAGGTATGTAGTGTGATTATTGATGGTGGTAGTTGTACTAATGTGGCCAACACAATCATGGTTGAAAAATTGGGACTACCTGTGTTGATGCACCCTAGGCCATACAAGTTGCAATGGCTGAATGATAGTGGAGAAATGAGGGTGAACAAGCAGGTGTTAGTTGCATTTTGAATAGGTAAATATGAAGATGAAGTGTTGTGTGATGTTGTGCCAATGCAAGAGGGACATTTACTGCTAGGGCGTCCATGGCAGTTTGATAGGCATGTAAAGCATGATGGCTTTACAAACAAATACTCTTTTGTGCTCAATCAACAATCAATCACTCTTGTACCGTTGACTCCGCAGCAAGTATATGAGGATCAAGTGAGATTGCAAAAAGAGAGTGAGCAAAAGAAAAGGAGTGAAAATCAAAGAGAGGCCGAGAAAAATGAGAGAGAAAAAGAAAATCAAAATTTGGGCCTTGAGAGAAAATCAGAGAGAAAACAACAGAATTTCTATGCAACAATGAGTGAAGTTAAGTGAGCAATGTTTTCAAAACAGTCGATGGTTGTACTTTTGTACAAAGAGGCATTTTTAAATACTAACAAACTTGACCTTGCTTTGCCTAGTTCTGTTGTTTCTCTTTTGCAGAATTATGAGGATGTCTTTCCCGAGGAAACACCACACGGGTTACCTCCAACCTGAGGGATTGAGCACCAAATTGATTTTGTTCCCCGTGCGACAATTCCAAACTGACCAGCCTATAGGAGCAATCCCGAGGAGACAAAGGAGCTTCAACGACAAGTAAGTGAGTTGTTGGAAAAGGGGGACGTGAGGGAGAGCATGAGCCCATGCGCCGTTCCAATTTTACTTGTACCTAAGAAGGATGGGATGTGGAGAATGTGCGTTGATTGCTGGGCTATCAACAACATCACGGTAAAGTATCGTCATCCTATTCCTCGCTTAGATGACATGTTAGATGAGCTGCATGGTTCTTGTGTATTTTCTAAAATTGATTTAAAGAGTGGTTATCATCAGATTAGAATAAAGGAACGAGATGAATGGAAAACTGCCTTTAAAACAAAATATGGTTTGTATGAATGGTTAGTTATGCCTTTTGGCTTGACTAATGCTCCGAGCAACTTTATGAGACTTATGAACCATGTTTTGCAAGCATTTATAGGCCGGTTTGTTGTTGTCTACTTTGATGATATACTCATATATAGCAAAAATGTGGCAGACCATGAAGTACATTTAAAATCTGTTTTAGATGTGCTTAGGAAAGAAAAGTTGTTTGCTAATTTGAAGAAGTATACTTTTTACACAGATAAGCTTGTGTTTCTTGGATTTTTTGTTAGTGCACAAGATATACAAGTTGATGAAGAGAAGGTACGTGTAATCCAAGAGTGGCCAAGTCCCACAAGTGTCGGTCATGTTCATAGTTTTCATGGACTTGCTAGTTTTTACCGGCGGTTCGTGAAAGACTTCAGTAGCATAGCCGCACCACTCACTGAAGTAATCAAGAAGAACGTTGGATTTAGTTGGGGAGAAGAACAAGAGAAGGCGTTTTGATTAATCAAAGAGAAGCTGACCAACGCCCCGTTATTGTCTTTACCTAATTTTTCGAAAACGTTTGACATTGCATGTGATGCTTCAAGTATTGGCATAGGCGCGGTTCTTATGCAAGAGGGACGACCAATTGCTTACTTCAGTGAGAAACTAAACGGGGCAGCCTTAAACTACCCAACTTACGATAAAGAGTTGTATGCCTTGGTTCGAGCTTTAGAGACATGGCAGCACTACCTATGGCCCAAGGAATTTGTGATTCACACCGACCATGAGTCCTTGAAGCATTTGAAGGGCCAACATAAGCTAAACAAAAGGCATGCGCGATGGGTGGAGTTCATTGAAACGTTCCCATATGTCATCCGGTATAAGCAAGGTAGGGAGAATGTGGTCGCCGATGCCCTTTCTCACAGGTATTCATTACTTGCTACACTTGATGCAAAATTGCTTGGTTTTGAGCATATTAAAGATTTATATGCTGATGACCATGAATTTGGTAAGGAATACCGAGCTTGTGAGAAAATTGCTTGTGGTAAGTTCTTTAGGTTTGATGGATTCCTATTTCGAGAGAATAAGTTATGTGTGCCTAATTGTTCCTTGAGAGAGTTGTTAGTGCAGGAATCTCATGGTGGGGGATTAATGGGACATTTTGGAGTTGCAAAGACCTTAGCTATTTTGCAGGAACACTTCTATTGGCCTCACATGAAAAGAGATGTTGAAAGAATTTGTGGTAGATGTGTCATGTGCAGGCAAGCTAAATCCAAAGTGCAGCCCAACGGTTTGTATACTCCTTTACCTATTCCTAGTGAGCCTTGGATTGATATTTCAATGGACTTTGTGTTAGGATTGCCTAGGACTCAACGTGTGAAAGATTCAGTTTTTGTGGTAGTGGATCGATTTTCTAAGATGGTGGCACACTTTATTCCATGTCACAAAACAGATGATGCCTCACATGTTGCTGATTTGTTCTTTAGAGAGATTGTGAGATTACATGGCATGCCTAGAACAATTGTTTCAGATAAAGATGCTAAGTTCTTGAGCTATTTTTGGAAGACTTTGTGGTGTAAGCTAGGCACTAAGCTATTGTTTTCTACTACTTGTCATCCACAAACTGATGGTCAAACTGAAGTAGTAAATAGGACTTTGTCTACTTTATTGAGGGCAATTATTAAAAAGAACATCAAAACATGGGAAGAATGTTTACCACATGTTGAGTTTGCTTATAACAGATCTGTCCACTCTGCTACTAAATTTTCACCATTTGAAATTGTGTATGGATTTAATCCTTTAACCCCATTGGATTTATCTCCCTTACCTTTGACTGAGCATGTTAATTTAGATGGCAAAAAGAAGGCTGACTTTGTCAAGCAGATTCATGAGAAAGCAAGACTCAACATTAAGCGAAGAACGGAACAATATGCACAACAAGCCAACAAAGGGCGTCACAAGCTACTTTTTGAACCGGGAGATTGGGTTTGGCTGCATATGAGAAAAGAAAGATTTCCTGCGCAAAGACGTTCCAAATTGCTTCCAAGAGGAGATGGTCCTTTCCAAGTCCTAGAGCGCATCAATGACAACGCCTACAAGCTAGATTTACCCGGTGAGTACAATATAAGTGCTACTTTTAATGTTACTGATTTGAGCCCTTTTGATGTAGGAGATGATTTGAGGACAAATCCTTTTCAAGAGGAGGGGAATGATGCAATCCATGTCAACATAACTCCAAGGGATCAAGTCCAAGTCCCAATTGGGCCGGTGATAAGAGCACGGGCCAAGAAATTTAAAGAGATACTCAATGGATTGATTCAAGAGGCATGGTCTCAAGCAAATCAAGCATATTCATGGAGAACCATTGAGCATGATCCAAGTGAGCAGCACGGAATCATCAATATGATTCATGTTCTAGAAGAATCTGGCCAAGAATAAAGACATTCCTTTTTTGATTTATATGTAAGGCTTGCATGCCAATTAATTTCCTCTTTATTTGCTTATATGGGTGTATATGGCTGGATACATCCATTCCGCAAATTTTCCTTTTCTAGTTTAGGCATGTGATCGGCCACTTAAAAGGGTTGAGTATCTTTTCATTTAGGCAAGTATCTTTTAGGCAACTAAGAGATATTTTGCACCAGATTTGTAGCCCTAATTAGGATACCATTTAGGGAGTTCCCTTGTAATGGCTAGCCCTTTAAATAGGCGTAAATGCAATGAATAAAAGGTAGATCATTATTCAGCAAATTGTGAGAGTATTCTCTACGGTTCTTTGAAGAACTATTCGAACTTATCGGATTTCCCGTGGCGTTCACCAACGACTTATCAAACAGAGCTCCACCACCGTTTGTGGCGTCTTCCTTATACCAAGGTTCTTGTTTTGCATCAAGCAACGAGTTGAGGTCGTATATACTGAGGTTCTTGTTTGTCGTAAACAACGGGTCGAGGTCTTCATTCAGAACCTGATCATAAAACTTTCTTGGGTTCCTCATTGTATCGGGTCTCATTCTTTTTGGTGGGATTCGTATCAAGCACTTCCTAGTATTAGGGTGCTAAAGGCACCAAAGTTTGTCTTTGAGCGCACGTGGTTGATTCTGACACGTCCTTCGTAGCTAGGCCATACTACGTACTGTGGTTGGGGGCCCAACGAAACTGTTTCGAGTATGCAGCACTATAGAACCGCGAAACACCATTTCAATGGCTCAAATTTTCTTAAGAGCGAAAAGATTTTCCAAATCATAAAATCACAGTGTAGCTCACTCTCAACTAGTTTTGACATGTCTCTTATGCCTAAGTCGTGCTACGTGCCATGTTTGGGGGCTCAACAATACCTTTTGGGTTTCGTAGCCCCATAAAACCATGAAATGTCATTTTGAACACATCATTTATTGGTAAATAACCGTATTAAACATTTTAATCACATCAACTATCCCCAAAGTGAATTAATACTCCAAATCACAAACCGAGGGTGCAGCTCACATCGGTTAAATGCTCCAATTGTAGTTAGGCCATGCGACGCACGAAACTTTAATTCTCAAAATCACAAACTAAGGGTCCAGCTTGCTAGTGGCTGGTTCGGAAATGTGTCTTGTGCCTAGACCGTCTTACATACCAAACTTCAGTGCCCAATGTAGTCATTTGCGGCCTGTAGTATCGTAAATCAAGGAATTGGCATTTTTAACATTAAATTTTTAAGGGCCCAACAATGTCATTTGGGGCTTCTAGTACCGTAGAAAAAAAAATATGCCGTTTTCCACTCGACATGCCCCTTAAAATTTGCAATACTCCAAATCACAAACCAAGTGCCCAGCTGGAGCGCATCTAAATTCGACACATTAGCTATGCCTAAACCATGCTATGTGCCATGTTTGTGGACTCGATAATGTTGTTCGGGCATGGTAAATCCTTCAAAATTCCATTTTTAACGCCCAAATGTTTTACTACAGCAAAATGATGCTTGAAATGATAAATTAAGAGTCCGGCATGCACACAACAAGTTCCGACATCTCTCTTATGCCAAGGGCGTCCTCCATACCCAGTTTGAGTGCTCTACGACGTTTTTTGGGGAATGTAGCCCTGTTATACCACAAGCTAGCATTTCAAACACTCAAAATGTCCATGGAGTGAAATAATGCTCCAAACAAAATTTGAGAGTCCAGCTTGCTGGCTGGTTTTGACACGGCACTCATACTTAAGTCATGCTATTGGTCATGTTTGAGGGCTCATCAATATTGTTACGGGACTGTAACACACCCCATAGAGCATTGTTAATCCTTGAAAATGGGCACGTAACATGGCCTAGACATAGGTGACGCTTGAGAACCAACCACACTTAAGCCGGACTCCCGGTTTGTGTGTTGGAGCTTACTTCCCTCATGAGACATATTATCGGCACTTCGTGGTATTAGGGTGCTAAAAGCCCCAAAGGCCGTCCTTGAGCGCACATGGTTGATTCCGACACGTCCCTCATGCCTAGGCCGTACTACATACCCTGTTAGAGGGCTCAACGATACCATTTCAAGCTTGTAGCACCGTAGAACCATGAAATGCCATTTTAATGGCTCAAACGTACTTAAGAATGAAAAGATTCCCCAAATCATAAAATCACAGTCTAGCTCACCCTCAGCTGGTTTTATCATGTCTCTCATGCCTAGGTCGTGTTACGTGCCATGTTTGTGGGCTCAACAATACCTTGTGGGTTCTGTAGCACCATAACTGTTTTAAACATTTTAATCACATCAACTGTCCCTAAAGTGAAATAACACTCCAAATCACAAACCGAGAGACCAGCTTACATCTATTAAATGCCCCAATTGTAGTTAGGCCACGCAATGTACGAAACTTTAATGTTCAAAATCACAAACTTAAAGTCTAGCTTGCTAGTGGCTGTTTCTGAAATGTGTCTTGTGCCTAGGTCATCTTACGCTTGGGTAGTTCTACGTACCAAATTTCAGTGCTCAACGATGCCATTTGTGGCTTGGAGCATCGTAAACCACGGAATTACCATTTTAAACATTTAACTTTTAAAAGCCCAACAATGTCATTTGGGGTTCGTATTACTGTAAAACCAAAAATATGCCGTTTTCCACTTGACGTGTCTCTAGAAATTTGCAATGCTCCAAAACACAAACCGAGTGTTTGGTTGGTGCGCGTCTAATTTTTAACCATTAGTTATGCACGAACCATGCTATGTGCCAAGTTTGTGGCCTCAATAACGCCGTTCAGGCACGAAAAATCCTTGAAATGCCGTTTTTAACACTCAAATATTTTACTAGGGCTAAATAATGCTCTAAATGATAAATCAAGAGTCTAGCACACACACGACAAGTTCTGACATGTCTCTTATGCCAAGGCCGTCCTACCTACGATATTTGAGGGCTCAACGACGCCGTTTGGGGAATGTAGCCCCGTAAAACCACAAAATACCATTTTAAACACTCAAAATGTCCCTCGAGTGGAATAATGCTCCAAAGCAAAAATTGAGAGTCCAACTCGCTGGTTGGTTCTGACACATCCCTCATCCTTAGGTCGTGCTATGGGTCATGCTTGAGGGCTCCAGAATATTATTATGGGCCTTCAGCACACCCCGTAGAGCATCATTAATTCTTGAAAATGAGCACAAAACACGGCCTATACACGGGTGACGCATGAGAACCAGCCACACTTAAGCCGGACTTTCGGTTTGTGTGTTAGAGCATTACTTCCCTATAGGGACATATTAGTGGCACTTCGTGGTATTAGGATGCCAAAAGCCCTAAAGGACATCCTTGAGCACATGTGGTTGATTCCAACACGTCCCTCATGCCTAGGCCATACTACGTGCCTTGTTTGAGGGCTCAACGGTACCGTTACTAGGTTGTACTGCCGTAGAACCACGAAACGCCATTTTAAAGGCTCAAATGTACTAAAGAGTGAAAAGGTTCTCGAAATAAAAAATCACAGTCTTGCTCATTGTCACCTAGTTTTGACATGCCTCCCATGCCTAGGTCGTGCTACGTGCTGTGTTTGAGGGCTTAACAATACCTTTTGGGTTTTGTAGCACGATAAAACCACGAAATTGCATTTTAAACACATCTTTTATTGGTAAATAACCATTTTAAACAATTTAATCACATCAACTGTCCCTAAAGTAAATTAATACTCCAAATAAAAAACCATGGGTCCAACTCACATCGGTTAAATGCTCCAATTCTATTTAGGCCATGCAACGTATGAAACTTTAATGCTCAAAATCACAAACTGAGAGTCCAGCTAGATAGTAGCCAGTTTCGAAATGTGTCTTGCGCCTAGGCTATCTTACGTACCAAATTTTAGTGCTCAACTTTGCCATTTGCTGCTTGTAACACCGTAAACAGTGGAATTGGCATTTTAAACATTACATTTTTAAGGGCCCAACAATGTCATTTGGGGCTTGTAGTACCGTAAAACAAAAAATATGCCGTTTTCAACTCAACGTGTCCTTAGAAATTCGCAATGCTCCAAATCACAAACCGAGTGCCCGGCTGGAGCGCGTCTAATTTTGACACGTCATCTATGCCTAAACCCTGTTATGTGGCATGTTTGTGGCCTCGATAATGCCGTTCAGGCACGATAATTCTTTGAAATGCCGTTTTTAACACTCAATTATTTTTCTAGGGCAAAATAATGCTCTAAATGATAAATCAAGAGTCCGGCACGCACACGACAAGTTCCAACATGTCTCTCTCATGCCAAGGCTGTCCAACCTACCAAGTTTTGGTGCTCAACAATGCTATTTGGGGAATGTAGCCCTGTAAAAGCCAGCCACACCCCAGCCAGACTCCCAATTTGCGTGTTGTAGCATTTCTTCCCTCATGGGACATATTTGCTGCCCTTCGTGATATTAGGGTGCTAAAAGCCCCAAAAAGCATCTTTGAGCAAATGTGGTTGATTCCGACACGTCCCTTGTTCCTAGGCCATACTACGTATCTTGTTTAAGGGCACAACGATACTGTTACAACCTTGTTGCACCGTAGAACTATGAAACGCCATTTTAAAGGCTCAAACATACTTAAGAGTGAAAATATTCTCCAAATCAAAAAATCATAGCCTAGCGCACTCTTAGCTAATCTTGACATGTCCCTCATACCTTGGTGGTGCTACATGCGATGTTTGTGGGCTCAATAATACCTTTTGGGTTCTATAGCAACATAAAACCATGAAATGCCATTTTAAACACATCTTTTATTGGTAAATAACCATTTTGGACATTTTAATCACATCAACTGTCCCTAAAGTAAAACAATACTCCAAATCACAAACCGAGGGTCCAACTCATATCGGTTTAACGCTCAAATTGTTGCTAGGTCATGCAACGTACGAAACTTTAATGCTCCAAATCACAAACTGAGAGTCTAGCTTGCTAGTCACTGGTTCTGAAATGTGCCTTGCACCTAGGCCCTCTTACATATCAAATTTTAGTGCTCAACGTTGCCATTCGCGGCTTGTGGCACCATAAACCATGTAATTGGCCATTTTAAACATTAATTTTTTTAGGGCTCAACAATGTCATTTGGGGTGCTAGCTTGCTGGTGGCTGGTTTTGAAATGTGTCTTGCGTATAGGCTATCTTATGTACCAAATTTTTGTGCTCAACTTTGCCGTTTGCGGCTTGTAGCACCATAAACCATCGAATTGCCATTTCAAACATTAAATTTTTAAGGGCTCAACAATGTCATTCAGGGCATCCAATACCTTAAATCTAGAAATATGCCATTTCGCACTCGACGTGTCCCTTGAAAATTTGCAATGCTCCAAACCACAAACCAAGTGCCCGGCTGGAGCACGTCTAATTTCGACACATCAGCTACACCTAAACCATACTACGTGCCATGTTTGTGGCCACAATATTACCATTCGGGCACAATAAATCCTTGAAATGCCATTTTTAACACTCAAATAATGCTCTAAATTATAAATCATGAGTCCGGCACCCACACGACAAGTTCTGACATGTCTCTTATGCCAAGGGCGTCCTACCTACAAAGTTTGAGTGGTCCGCGATGCCGTTTAGGGAATGTAGCCCCATAAAATCACAAAATACCGTTACGAGCCTGTAGCACACCCTATAGAGCATCGTTCATCCTTAAAAATTTTCAAGTAACA
>CM065387.1:29175000-29197500 GCA_033060915.1 Euryodendron excelsum
CGCATTACGTGCCAATTTTCAATGATTAACGATGCTCTATGGGGTACGCTGTGGGCCCGTAACAATATTATTGAGCCGTCAAACATTACCCGTAGCACGACCTAAGGATAAGGGACGTGTCAGAACCAACTTGCGAGCTGGACTCTCAATTTTTGTATTGGAGCATTATTTCACTCGAGGGATATTTGGAGTGTTTAAATCGGTATTTTGTGCATTTACAGGGCTTTATTCCCCGAACGGCATTGTTGGCCATTAAAACTTGGTAGGTTGGACATCTTGGCATAAGAGACATGTTGGAACTTGTCGTGTGCGTGTTGGACACTTCATTTATCATTTAGAGCAATATTTTGCCCCTGAAAAATATTTGAGTGCTAAAAACGGCATTTCAAAGATTTATCGTGCCCGAACGGCATTATCGAAGCCACAAACATGGCACGTAACAGGGTTCGAGCATAGCTGATGTGTCGAAATTAGACGCGCTCCAGCCGAGCACTCGGTTTGTGATTTGGAGCATTGCAAATTTCTAGGGACACGTCGAGTTGAAAATGGCATATTTTTTGTTTTACGGTATTACAAGCCCCAAATGACAATGTTGGGCCCCTAAAATTTTAATGTTTAAAATGTCAGTTCCACGGTTTACGATGCTACAAGCTGCAAATGGCAACGTTGAGCACTAAAATTTGGTACGTAAGACGGCCTAGGCGCAAGACACATTTCGAAACTGGCTGCTATCTAGCTGGACTCCCAGTTTGTGTTTTGAGCATTGAAGTTTCATACGTCACATGGCCTAACCACAACTGGAGCGTTTAACCGATGTGAGCTAGACCCTCGGTTTGTGATTTGGAGTATTATTTTACTGCAGGGACAGTTAATGGGATAAAAATGTTTAAAACGGTTATTTACCAATAAAAGATGTGTTTAAAGTGGCATTATGTGGTTTTATCGTGCTATAAAACCCAAAAGGTATTGTTGAGCCCTCAAACACGACACGTAGCACAACCTAGGCAAGAGAGGCAAGTCAAAACTGGGTGAGAGTGAGCAAGATTCTGATTTTTTATTTCGAGAATCTTTTCACTCTTCAGTACATTTGAGCCTTTAAAATGGTGTTTCGTGGTTCTACGACGATACAACCCTGTAACGGTACCGTTGAGCCCTCAAACAGGGCACGTAGTATGGCCTAGGCATGGGGGACGTGTTGGAATCAACCACGTGCACTCAAAGATGTCCTTTGGGGCATTCGGCATTCTAATACCTCGAAGTGCCGCTGATATGTCCCAGGAGGGAACTAATGCTCTAACATGCAAACTGGGAGTCCAGCTCAACTGTGGCTGGTTCTCATGCGTCACCCGAGTTTGGAACGTGTTACGTGCCAATTTTCAAGGATTAACGATGCTCTACGGGGTGTGCTGCAAGCCCATAACAATATTGTTGAGCCCTCAAGCATGACAACCAACCAGCTAGCTGGACTCTCAACTTTTGCTTTGGAGCAATATTCCACATTAGGGACATTTTGAGTGCTTAAAACTGTATTTTCTGGTTTTAGGGGGCTACATTCCCCAAATGGCATCGTTGAGCACTAAAACTTGGTAGGTTGGACGGCCTTGGCATAGGAGACATGTCGAAACTTGTTGTGTGCGTGCCAGACTCTTGATTTATCATTTAGAGCATTATTTTGCCCTAATAAAATATTTCAGTGTCAAAAACGGCATTATCAAGGCCACAAACATGGCACGTAGCATGGTTTAAGCGTAATTGATGTGTCAAAAATTGACGTGCGCCAACCAGACACTCGGTTTGTGCTTTGGAGCAGTGCAAATTTCAAGGGACACGTTGAGTGGGAAACGGCACATTTCTGGTTTTATAATACCAGACGCCTTGGTACGAACCCCGACAACAATGTGACGAAACCCGACACCAAATCTGGAAAACAAGACCAAAGAACCTTCAAGCTTGAAGGAAACCGCGACCCATTGCTTAGCAAAGCAAGAACCTTGGTATGGTGAAGACACCACAAATGGGAATGGATGATCCGTTTGATAAGTCTGGTTTGAACGCCACAAGGAATCCCTTGATAAGTTCGGATTAGTTCTTCAAGAAACTCAAGAAGAATATAGAAAACTCACAAAATATTCATTTTCTTCGAATTTGACAACCAAGAACCTTTTTATAGGCTTACATGATAAGATCTCTACAATATTCTAATCTTTGGAGATTTCCCTAATTACTTCGTAGCCAATACAATCTTCCAAATATGGTATTTTTCCAAATCTGCTCACATTCCAAATCTAATCCAAATCAATATAAATCTAATCCTTTCCAAAACCAAACCAAATCAAGAAAATTCAAAAAAATTCAAATTCAAATTTCAAATTTGAATCTCCATCTGATTTATTGCTAGTCAATTAAGCCACATCAGATTGTGAGCCCACTAGGACGTATATGACTTAGTGAAATATGACCACATCTGATTGGGACCTCCCTTGCACGTGTATGGTGGATTGGTTCTCTCCCGGATCAAATTTGAGTAGTAAAACCAAGCTTTGCTCACTCTTGGTGGTGAGCATACTTTCTCCTTATTGTAGAACTCTCCGGACTAGGTTATTCATCTCTTCATTGAATCTCTTAGCTTGTGCCCTCATCACTGGACCAATTGGAACTTGAACCGAACCATGAGTCTTGATAGCCTGGATGTCCTCATCACGCTTCAAATGACATTGTTGAGCCCTTAAAAACTTAATGTTTAAAACGGCAATTCCATAGTTTACGGTGCCACAAGCCACAAATCGCAACGTTGACCAGTAAAATTTGATATCTAAGAGGGCCTAGGCGCAAGGCACATTTCGAAAACAGCCACCGGCGAGCTGGACTCTCAGTTTGTGATTTGGAGCATTAGAGTTTCGTACGTTGCATGGCCTAACAACAATTGGAGCGTTTAACCGATGTGAGTTGGACCCTCAGTTTGTGATTTGGAGTATTATTTTACTTTAGGGACAGTTGATGTGATTAAAACGTCCAAAACAGTTATTTACCAATAAAAGATGTGTTTAAAATGGCACATTTCGGAAACAGCCACCAGCAAGCTGGACTCTCAGTTTGTGATTTGGAGCATTAACGTTTCTTACGTTGCATGGCCTAACAACAATTGGAGCGTTTAACCGATGTGAGCTGGACCCTTGGTTTGTGATTTGCAATATTATTTCACTTTAGGGACAGTTTATGTGATTACAATGTTTAAAACTGTTATTTACCAATAAAAGATGTGTTTAAAGTGGCGTTTCATGGTTTTATGTTGCTACAGAACCCAAAAGGTATTGTTGAGCCCACAAACATTGCACATAGCAAGACCAAGGCATGAGGGACATGTGAAAATTAGCTGAGAGTGCGCTAGGCTGTGATTTTTTGATTTGGAGAATATTTTCACTCTTAAGTAAGTTTGTGCCTTTAAAATGGCATTTCGGGCTTCTATGGTGCAACAAGGTTGTAAAGGTATCGTTGTGCCCTTAAACAGGTACGTAGTATGGCCTAGGTACAAGGGACCTGTTGGAATCAACCGCATTTGCTCAAAGACGCCCTTTGGGGCTTTTAACACCCTAATATCATGAAGGGCCACAAATATGTCCCATGAGGGAAGAAATGCCCCAACACGTAAACTGGGAGTCCAGATTGGGTGTGGCTGGTTCTTATGTGTCACCCGTGTCAAGGCCGCGTTACGTGCCAATTGTCAAGGATTAACGACGCTCTATGGGGTATGCTGTAGGCCCGTCAAACATTACCCGTAGCATGACCTAAGGATAAGGGATGTGTCAGGACCAACTTGCGAGCTAGACTCTCAATTTTTGCTTTGAAGCATTATTTCAATCCAGGGATATTTTGAGTGTTTAAAACAGTATTTTGTGCTTTTACGGGGCTACATTCCCCAAACGGCATTGTTGATCACTAAAACTTGGTAGGTTGTACAACCTTGGCATAAGAGGCATGTTGGAACTTGTCGTGTGCGTGCCGGACTCTTGATTTATCATTTAGAGCTATATTTTGCCCTAGAAAAACATTTGAGTGTTAAAAATGGCATTGCAAAGATTTGTCGTGCCCGAACGGCATTATCGACACCACAAACATGGCACGTAATAGGGTTTAGGCATAGCTGATGTGTCAAAATTAGATGCGCTGCAGCCAAGCACGATTTGTGATTTGGAGCATTGCAAATTTCGAGGGACACATCGAGTTAAAAACGGCATATTTTCTGTTCTATGATACTACAAGCCCCAAATGACATTGTTGGGCCCTTAAAAATTTAATGTTTAAAATGCCAGTTCCACGGTTTACGGTGCTACAAGCTGCAAATGGCAACATTGAGCACTAAAACTTGGTACGAAAGATGGCCTTGGCGCAAGACACATTTCAAAACTGGCTACTATCTAGCTGGATTCTCAGTTTGTGATTTTGAGCATTAAAGTTTCATATGTTGCATGACCTAACTACAATTGGAGCGTTTAACTGATGTGATCTGGACCCTCGGTTTGTGATTTGAAGTATTATTTTACTTTAGGGAAAGCTAATGGGATTAAAGTGTTTAAAACGGTTATTTACCAATAAAAGATGTGTTTAAAATGGCATCTCGTGGTTTTATTATGCTACATAGCCAAAAAGGTATTGTTGAGCCCTCAAACACGGCACGTAGCACGCCCTAGGCATGAGAGGCATGTCAAAACTTGGTGAGAGTGAGCAAGACTCTGATTTTTTTTAATTTCAAGAATCTTTTCACTCTTTAGTACATTTGAGCTTTTAAAACGGCGTTTCGTGGTTCTTCAGCAGTACAACCTAGTAACGGTACTGTTGAGCCCTCAAACAGGGCACGTAGTATGGCCTAGGAATAAGGGACGTGTTGGAATCAACCACATATGCTCAAAGATGCCCTTTAGGGCATTTGGCATTCTAATACCACAAAGTGCCGCTAATATGTCCTAGGAGGGAAGTAATGCTCTAACACACAAACTGGGAGTCCGGCTCAAGTGTGGTTGGTTCTCATGTGTCAACCGTGTCTAGGCTGTGTTTTGTGCCCATTTTCAAGGATTAACGATGCTCTATGGGGTGTGTTGTAGGCCCCCAATAATATTGTTGAGCCCTCAAGCATGACCCGTAGCACGACCTAAGGATGAGGGACGTGTCAGAACCAACCAGCGAGTTGGAATCTCAATTTTTGCTTTGGAGCATAATTCTAGTCGAGGGACATTTTGAGTGTTTAAAACGGTATTTTGTGGTTTTACGGGGCTACATTCCCCAAACGGCGTCGTTGAGCACTCAAACATCGTAGGTAGGACGGCCTTGGCATAAGAGACGTGTCGGAACTTGTCATGTGTGTGCCAGACTCTTGATTTATCATTTAGAGCATTACTTTTCCCTAGTAAAATATTTGAGTGTTAAAAACAGCATTTCAAGGATTTTCCATGCCTAAACTGCGTTATCGAAGCCACAAACTTGGCACATAGCATGGTTTAGGTATAACTGTTGTTTTGAAATTAGACGTGCACCAGCCAGACACTCGGTTTGTGATTTGGAGCATTGCAAATTTCTAGAGACACGTCAAGTGGAAAACAGCGTATTTCTGGTTTTACAGTAATACAAGCCCAAATGATATTGTTGGGCTTTTAAAAGTTAAATGTTTAAAATGTTAATTCCGTGGTTTACGATGCCACAAGCCAAAAATGGCATCGTTGAGTACTGAAATTTGGTACGTAAGACGACCCAGGCGTAAGATGACCTAGGCACAAGACACATTTCAGAACCAGCCACTAGCAAGCTAGACTCTCAGTTTGTGATTTTGAACAATAAAGTTTCATACGTTGCGTGGCCTAACTATAGTTGGGGCATTTAACGGATGTGAGTTGGACTCTTGGTTTGTGATTTGGAGTGTTATTTCACTTTAGGGACAGTTGATGTGATTAAAATGTTTAAAATAGTTATTTACTAATAAAAGATGTGTTAACAATGGCATTTCATAGTTTTATGGTGCTACAAAACCCAAAACGTATTGTTGACCCCACAAACACGGCACGTAACACGACCTAGGCACAAAGACATGACAAAACTAGTTGAGGGTGAGCTAGACTGTGATTTTATGATTTGGGGAATCTTTTCATTCTTAAGTACATTTGAGCTAGCTTGTAACAGTATCGTTAAGCCCTCTAACAGGGTACATTGTATGGCCTAGGCACGAGGGACATGTTGGAATCAACCATGTGCGCTCAAGGACGGCCTTTGGGGCTTTCAGCACCCTAATACCATGAAGTACCGCTAATATGTCCCAGGAGCGAAGTAAGCTCCAACATGCAAACCGAGAGTCCAGCTCAAGTGTGGCTGGTTCTCAAGCGTCACCTGTGTCTAGGCCGTGTTACATGCCCATTTTCAAGGATTAACGACACTCTATAGGGAGTGTTGCCGGCCCGTAACAATATTGTTAAGCCCTCAAACATGACCAGTAGCACGACTTAAGGATGAGTGGCGTGTCAAAACCAGCCAGCGAGCTGGACTCTCAAATTTTGTTTGGAGCATTATTTCACTCCATGGACATTTTGAGTGTTTAAAAAGCTAGTTTGTGGTGTGGCGAGGCTACATTCCCCAAACGCCATCGTTGAGCACTCAAACTAGGTATGTAGGACACCCTTGGCATAAGAGACATGTAGGAACTTGTCGTGTGCGTGCCGGACTCTTGATTTATCATTTCAAGCATTAAGGATTTACCATGCTCGAACAACATTTAAGTGTTAAAAATGGCATTTTGAAGGATTTACCATGCTCGAAACAACATTATCGAGGCCACAAACATGGCACATAGCAAGGTTTGGGCACAGCTGATGTGTCGAATTTAGACACGCTCTAGCCGGGCACTCAGTTTGTGATTTGGAGCATTGCCAGTTTCTATGGACATGTCGAGGGGAAAACGGCATATTTTTGGTTTTACGGTACTAGAAGCCCCAAATGACATTGTTGGGCCCTTAAAAATTTAATGTTCAAAATGCCAATTCCATGGTTTACGATGCTACAAGCCGCAAATGGCTACGTTGAGCATTGAAGTTTGGTACGTAAGACAGCCTAGGCACAGGACACATTTTGGAACCAGCCACTAGCAAGCTGGACCCTCAGTTTGTGATTTTGCGAATTAAAGTTTCATGCGTTGCATGGCCTAACTACAATTGGAGCATTTAACTGATGTGAGTTGGACATTTGGTTTGTGATTTGGAGTATTAACTCACTTTGGGGACAATTGATGTGATTAAAATGTTTAATGCAGTTATTTACCAATAAATGATGTGTTTAAAATGGCATTTCATGGTTTTATGGGGCTATAGAACCCCAAACATGGCACGTAGCACGACCTAGGCATAAGAGACATGTCAAAACTAGTTGAGAGTGAGTTAGACTGTGATTTTATGATTTGGAAATTCTTTTCACTCTTAAGAACATTTTGATGCAATCCATGTCAACATAACTCCAAGGGATCAAGTCCAAGTCCCAATTGGGCCGGTGACAAGAGCACGAGCCAAGAAGTTTAAGGAGGTACTCAATGGATTGATTTAAGAGGCATGGGCTTAAGCAAATCAAGCATATTCGTGGGAGACCATTGAGCATAATCCAAGTGAGCAGCACGGAATCATCAATATGATTCATGTTCTAGAAGAATCTGGCCAAGAATAAAGACATTCCTTTTTGGATTTATATGTAAGGCTTGCATGCCAATTAATTTCCTTTTTATTTGTTTATATGGGTGTATATGGCTGGAGACATCCATTCCCCAAATTTCCTTTTTTAGTTTAGGCATGTGATTGGCCTTTTAAAAGAGTTATCTTTTCATTTAGGCAAGTATCTTTTAGGCAACTAAGAGATATTTTGCACCAAATTTTTAGCCTTAATTAGGATACCATTTAGGGAGTTTCCTTGTAATGGCTAGCCCTTTAAATAGGCGTATATGCAATGAATAAAATTCAGATCATTTATTCAGCAAATTGTGAGAGTATTCTTTACGGTTCTTTGAAGAACTATTCGAACTTATCGGATTTTTCGTGGCATTCACCAACGACTTATCAAATGGAGCTCCACCACCGTTTGTGGCGTCTTTCTTATACCAAGGTTCTTGTTTCGCATCAAGCAACGGGTTGAGGTCATATATACTGAGGTTCTTGTTTGTCATAAACAACGGGTCGAGGTCTTCATTCAGAACCTGATCATAGAACTTTCTTGGGTTCCTCATTGTATCGGGTCTCATTCTTTTTGGTGGGATTCGTATCATTTGGTATCAGAGCCAGGTTTCTAACATCAGGTTCAACATCCACCTATCTTTGTTTCTTGTTTTCATCCCATCTTGTCCCCATAACTATTCATTGTTACTGTTCATGAATCTAGTTCAAGTAAAAAAAAGAAGAAAGAAAGAAGAGAAAAAAAAAAACAGACGTCAAAGCAAAAAAAAAAAAACAAAAGTAGAAAGAGGGGAAAATGTCCAAAGAAGAAGAAGAAAAGAAAAGATTGCTTGGTTCTTCCATTTTGGTTCCACTAAGGCCAAGATCACTTTATTCCAAAACCAAATATTCTTTTTTTCTTTCGTGAAAAGTTTGCTACATTGTGCTTCTAAAAGTCTAATCAGTCGCGTTCTTTGTATTCTCGTTCTAAAAATCTGAAATTCCTTGATGAGTTCTTGTTGAATTGTTGCTGGAAATTTTGAGTACTGTTTGTTTAGTTTCAAAAGAACTGGAAGGGAATTACTAAGTGGAAAAAGGCAAGAGTGGTGAGAACATTAGAGGGTTAAAAGCCACGTTTTGAGTGAAACAAAAGTGTAGAGTGATTTACATTCTTGAGTGTAAACACATAAGGGAGAGTATTGTGAGATCCTTTTTTTTTTTTTTTTTTTTTCTAACATTGTTTTGCAGCAAACATGTCTCATAATAGTTCTAAAAGCAATGCCGAAGGTGCAATGAATTTGGTTAATCCGAAGATGTTTTTGGAGGCCATGATGAGTGAGATGAGGCATGTGATGAAGTTGGAACTAGAGCAAGTGCGTGAAGGGATAGACCAGATGGAGAGCACAAGTGAGAAGCAGCCACACAACGTCCCTATTGTGCGTAGAAGGGAAAGAATTCAACTAAGGGTAGTAAGGGTTGAAGATGAAGAACCTTATGGGGCTGGTTTTGAGGATGAAGATGATCGGGATTCTGTTGTTAGCAATAGGAGGCATGGAGGACGGTTTATAGAAGCTAGGAATTGGGAAGGTAACAACTTAGGAGGTATTAAGCTGAAGATTCCGTCTTTTCAAGGTAAATCCAATCCTGAAGCATACCTTGAGTGGGAGAAGAAGATGGAGTTCGTATTTGATTGCCACAACTATTCCGAAGCAAAGAAGGTAAAATTAGCTGTGATTGAATTTTCTGACTATGCTATTACATGCTGGGATCAACTTGTTATAAACAAGAGGCGGAATAGAGAACGACCAATAGAGACATGGGAGGCAATGAAAACAGTGATGAGAAAGTGGTTTGTTCCAAGTTATTACTATAGGGAGTTGCACAAAGGGCTACAAGGACTTGGACAGGGCAGCTGGAGTGTGAAAGATTACTACAAGGAGATGGAGATTGCTATGATCCGGGCTGATGTCGAGGAGGATCAAGAGGCTACAATGGCTAGGTTTTTACCTGGATTAAACTGGGAAATCCAAGATAGGGTAGAGATGCAGCATTATGTGGAGTTGGAAGATATGGTGCACATGGCCATCACAGTGGAGCAACAACTCAAGAGGGGGGGTGGATCACGTGCAGCCCATAATACCAATGCTACATCTTGGAAACCGAGTTATACCAAGCAGATGGACAAGTCCCAAACGTCCAAATCCGAGCCCAAGTCTACAAACACCAGCCACGTTCCTCAAGATACAACCGATACTACTACCTCTAGGAATCGTGATATTAAATGTTTTAAGTGTCAAGGTAGGGGACACATAGCAAGTCAATGTCCAAACAAGCAGGTCATGCTATTGCAAGACAATGGTGAAATTGTGACCGACAATGAAGATTTTGACACCGACGACATGCCACCATTGGAGGACATTCCGGGGAGGAATATTCTGCCCCCGATGCATTGACATTAGTGGCGAGGAGAGCATTGAGCCTACAAGCAAAAGAAGAGGATGCAGTGCAGCGAGAGAACATCTTTCATACTAGGTGCTACGTCAAGGACAAGGTATGTAGTGTGATTATTGATGGTGGTAGTTGTACTAATGTGGCCAGCACAATCATGGTTGAAAAATTGGGACTACTCGTGTTGAAGCACCCTAGGCCATACAAGTTGCAATGGCTGAATGATAGTGGGGAAATGAGGGTGAACAAGCAGCTGTTAGTTGCATTTCGAATAGGTAAATATGAAGATGAAGTGTTGTGTGATGTTGTACCAATGCAAGCAGGACATTTATTGCTAGGGCGTCCATGGCAGTTTGATAGGCATGTAAAACATGATGGCTTTACAAACAAATACTCTTTTGTGCTCAATCAACGATCAATCACTCTTGTATCGTTGACTCCGCAGCAAGTATATGAGGATCAAGTGAGATTGCAAAAAGAGAGTGAACAAAAGAAAGAGAGTGAGCAAAAGAAGAGTGAAAATCAGAGAGAGGCCGAGAAAAATGAGAGAGAAAAAGAAAATCAAAATTTGGGTCTTGAGAGAAAATCAGAGAGAAAACAAAAGAATTTCTATGCAACAGTGAGTGAAGTTAAACGAGCAATGTTTTCAAAACAGCCGATGATTGTACTTTTGTACAAAGAGGCATTTTTAAATACTAACGAACTTGACCTTGCTTTGCCTAGTTCTGTTGTTTCTCTTTTGCAGGATTATGAGGATGTCTTTCCCGAGGAAACACCATATGGGTTACCTCCAATCCGAGGGATTGAGCATCAAATTGATTTTGTTCCCGGTGCGACAATTCCAAACCAACCAGCCTATAGGAGCAATCCCGAGGAGACAAAGGAGCTTCAACGGCAGGTAAGTGAGTTGTTGGAAAAGGGGCACGTGAGGGAGAGCATGAGCCCATGCGCCGTTCCAGTTTTACTTGTACCTAAGAAGGATGGGACATGGAGAATGTGAGTTGATTGTCGGGCTATCAACAACATCACGGTAAAGTATCGTCATCCTATTCCTCGCTTAGATGACATGTTAGATGAGCTGCATGGTTCTTGTGTATTTTCTAAAATTGATTTAAAGAGTGGTTATCATCATATTAGAATAAAGGAAGGAGATTAATGGAAAACTGCCTTTAAAACAAAATATGGTTTGTATGAATGGTTAGTTATGCCTTTTGGCTTGACTAATGCTCCGAGCACCTTTATGAGACTTCTGAACCATGTTTTGTGAGCATTTATAGGTCGGTTTGTTGTTGTCTACTTTAATGATATACTCATATATAGCAAAAATGTGGCAGACCATGAAGTACATTTAAAATCTGTTTTAGATGTGCTTAGGAAAGAAAAGTTGTTTGCTAATTTGAAGAAGTGTACTTTTTACGTAGATAAGCTTGTGTTTTTTTGGATTTGTTGTTAGTGCACAAGGTATACAGGTTGATGAAGAGAAGGCACCTGCAATCCAAGAGTGGCCAAGTCCCACAAGTGTAGGTCATGTTTGTAGTTTTCATGGACTTGCTAGTTTTTACTGGCAATTCGTGAAAGACTTCAGTAACATAGCCACACCACTCACTAAAGTGATCAAGAAGAACGTTGGATTTAGTTGGGGAGAAGAACAAGAGAAGGCGTTTCGATTAATCAAAGAGCAGCTGACCAACGCCCCCTTATTGTCTTTACCTAACTTTTCGAAAACGTTTGAAATTGAATGTGATGCTTTAGGTATTGGCAAAGGCGTGGTTCTTATGCAAGAGGGACGACTAATTGCTTACTTCAGTGAGAAACTAAACGGGGCAGCCTTAAACTACCCAACTTACGATAAAGAGTTGTATGCATTGGTTCGAGCTTTAGAGACATGGCAGCACTACCTATGGCCTAAGGAATGCGTGATTCACACCGACCATGAGTCCTTGAAGCATTTGAAGGGCCAACATAAGCTGAACAAAAGGCATGCGCGATGGGTGGAGTTCATTGAAACATTCCCATATGTCATTCGGTATAAGCAAGGTAAGGAGAATGTGGTCGCCGATGCCCTTTCTCGCAGGTATGCATTACTTGCTACACTTGATACAAAATTGCTTGGTTTTGAGCACATTAAAGATTTATATACTGATGACCGTGAATTTGTTGAGGAATACCGAGCTTGTGAGAAAATTGCTTGTGGTAAGTTCTTTAGGTTTGATGGATTCCTATTTCGAGAGAATAAGTTATGTGTGCTTAATTGTTCCTTGAGAGAGTTGCTAATGCAAGAATCTCATGGTGGGGGATTAATGGGACATTTTGGAGTTGCAAAGACCTTAGCTATTTTGCAGGAACACTTCTATTGGCCTCACATGAAAAGAGATGTTGAAAGAATTTGTGGTAGATGTGTCACATGCAGGCAAGCTAAATCCAAAGTGCAGCCCAACGGTTTGTATATGCCTTTACCTATTCCTAGTGAGCCTTGGATTGATATTTCAATGGACTTTGTGTTAGGATTGCCTAGGACTCAATGTGGGAAAGATTCAAATTTTGTGGTTGTGGATCGATTTTCTAAGATGGCACACTTTATTCCCTGTCACAAAACGGATGATGCGTCACATGTTGCTGATATGTTCTTTAGAAAGATTGTGAGATTACATGGCATGCCTAGAACAATTGTTTCAGATAGAGATGCTAAGTTCTTGAGCTATTTTTGGAAGATTTTGTGGTGTAAGCTAGGCACTAAGCTATTGTTTTCTGCTACTTGTCATCCACAAACTGATGGTCAAACTGAAGTAGTAAATAGGACTTTGTCTACTTTATTGAGGGCAATTATTAAAAAGAACATCAAAACAATATTTACCACATGTTGAGTTTGCTTATAACAAATCTGTCCACTCTGCTACTAAATTTTCACCTTTTGAAATTGTGCATGAATTTAATCCTTTAACCCCATTGGATTTATCTTCCTTACCTTTGATTGAGCATGTTAATTAGATGGCAAAAAGAAGCCTGACTTTGTCAAGCAGATTCATGAGAAAGCAAGACTCAACATAAGCGAAGAACGGAACAATATGCACAACAAGCCAGCAAAGGGCGTCACAAACTACTTTTTGAACCGGGATATTGGACTTTGTCTACTTTATTGAGGGCAATTATTAAAAAGAACATCAAAACAATGTTTACCACATGTTGAGTTTGCTTATAACAAATATGTCCACTCTGCTACTAAATTTTCACCATTTAAAATTGTGTATGAATTTAATCCTTTAACCCCATTGGATTTATCTTCCTTACCTTTGACTGAGCATGTTAATTAGATGGCAAAAAGAAGGCTGACTTTGTCAAGCAGATTCATGAGAAAGCAAGACTCAACTTAAGCGAAGAACGGAACAATATGCACAACAAGCCAACAAAGGCCGTCACAAACTACTTTTTGAACCGGGATATTGGGTTTGGTTGCATATGAGAAAAGAAAGATTTCCTGTGCAAAGACGTTCCAAATTGCTTCCAAGAGGAGATGGTCCTTTCCAAGTCCTAGAGCACATCAATGACAACGCCTACAAGCTAGATTTACCCGGTGAGTACAATGTAAGTGCTACTGTTAATGTTACTGATTTGAGCCATTTTTTTTTTGCTAAGTAAGAAAGAATATCTATAGACAAAAAAGATCGAAAGATCAAGTACAAATACAAGGGGCATACCCCAGGCCAAAGGACAATGATAATCAAGAAAGATAACCATCCAAACAAACTAAAGAACCCAACTAGCACTAGCTAAGAAAAGTACACAAAGAAGCTAACTTAGCTCAACAACTATAAGAACTAAACAAATAGCAAAGAATGGTTGCTCTTAGTTCTTGAAAATATCATTGGGAATCTGCCATATTTGCTGGAGGTCCCTATTTGGTACCGTTCCATGAAAGCCTCTCAAGCTAGCCATCCTACTACGAACTTGAAAGACTATATCATTGAGCACTGCCTTCATGTCCCTACACTTGTTAGCCATTAATCTCTCATTCCTTTCTCTCCAAAGGAAATAAACAATGGTGGAGAGCATTAACTTGCAAAGAATATTCTTCAAAGCATTCCCCTTCAAGGTACAAGCCCAAGCTACAATCCCTTGCCACTCATTACTGAAGCATTGGGCCTTGCATTTTGCTAGCAGCTGCATCCATAATCTGTTGGTGATTCAACACTGGAAGAAGAGATGGTTGTGGTCTTCAATTTTATCTCAACAAAACACACAACACATGTCATTTAACATACTATAGGCAGCAAGTTTGTCTTGGGTGGCTAATCTTTCTTGAATAGCAAGCCAAAGGATGAAGCTATATCTAGGAATAGCCTTCTTAAACCAAGCAACTTCAGCCCACTTCACTTGAGGACTATGACTTCTAATACTTTGCCAAGCTGATCTAACTGAAAATTGGTGATTTTTTTCTAGAATCCACATGGCTTGATCAGTACAAGAACTATTAGGAAGTGGAATACATGACATACACCTCTTGAGCTCCATCAACTCTATGGAATTTGCCATAGGCCAATGCCACTGGTTGTCTCTAATAATAGTGCTTACTTTTGCTTCTTTACCTAGTCCAGAATCATAGATCACCCTATCCCCCATTCTTTGATGTATAGGCCCCATTGGCAGCCAATTATCATACCAAAGGGAAACCTATGAGCCTTCCCCAATTTTGTACTTGATCAAAGGCCTAATGAGATCTCTTAACTGCAAAATTTTCCTCCAAGTCCAAGAGCAATCCCAAGAAACCTTAGCCACCCAGAATTGACTTCTAACTAGAAGGTTAGCTCTGACCCACTTCACCCAACAAGAGGTTGTAGAAGATTGGTACAACAACCAGATATATCTAGTGATATTAGCTTGGTTCCAATCCACCAACTTCTTTATGCCTAGACCACCTTCATCATTTGGTTTAGTAACCTCTTGCCAATTAACCTTAGCTCCAGTACTCTTTAAATCAAGCCCTTTCCGAAGAAAAGCTCTGAAGCATTGATCAAGTTTCTTCAAAACTTTCTTAGGCATAATGAAATGGGCACACTAGTAGCTTTGCATGCTAAAATAAGACTAATTTGATGAGCTGCAACCGGCCAGCATAAGAGAGGAACTTACCAGTCCAAGACTTGATGTAGGAGATGATTTGAGGACAAATCCTTTTCAAGAGGAGGGGAATGATGCAATCCATGTCAACATAACTCCAAGGGATCAAGTCCAAGTCCCAATTGGGTCAGTGACAAGAGCACGGGCCAAGAAGTTTAAAGAGATACTCAATGGATTGATTCAAGAGGCATGGGCTCAAGCAAATCAAGCATATTCATGGAGGACCATTTAGCATGATCCAAGTGAGCAGCATGGAATCATCAATATGATTCATATTCTAGAAGAATCTGGCCAAGAATAAAGACATTCCTTTTTGGATTTATATGTAAGGCTTGCATGCCAATTAATTTCCTTTTCATTTGCTTATATGGGTGTATATGGCTGGATACATCCATTCCCTAAATTTCCTTTTCTAGTTTAGGCATGTGATTGGCCACTTAAAAGGGTTGAGTATCTTTTCATTTAGGCAAGTATCTTTTAGGCAACTAAGAGATATTTTGCACCAGATTTTTAGCCCTCATTAGGATACCATTTAGGGAGTTTCCTCATAATGGCTAGCCCTTTAAATATGCGTATATGCAATGAAATTCAGATCATTTATTCAGCAAATTGTGAGAGTATTCTCTACGGTTCTTTGAAGAACTATTCGAACTTATCGGATTTCCCGTGGCGTTCACCAACGACTTATCAAACGGAGCTTCACCACCGTTTGTGGCGTCTTCCTTATACCAAGGTTCTTATTTCGCATCAAACAACGGGTTGAGGTCATATATACCGAGGTTCTTATTTGTCGTAAACAACAGGTCGAGGTCTTCATTCAGAACCTGATCATAGAACTTTCTTAGGTTCTTCATTGTATCGGGTCTCATTCTTTTTGGTGGGATTCGTATCACATTTGAGCCATTAAATCGCCAAGCCCCTAAACACAGTATGTAGTATGGCCTAGCTACGAAGGATGTGTCAAAATCAACTACGTGCGCTCGAAGACAACCATTGGTGCTTTTAGCACCCTTATACCAGGAAGGGCCACTATTATATCCCAGGAGGGAAGTAATGATCCAACACGCAAATTGGGAGTCTGGCTCGGTGTGGTTGGTTCTTATGCGTCACCCGTGTCTAGGCCGTGCTACATCCCAAGTTTCAAGGATTAACATGGCTCCATGGGGTGTGCTAAAGGCCCGTAACAATATTGTTGAGCCCTCAAACATTAGCCACAGCACAACCTAAGGATGAGGGATGTGTCAAAACCAGCCAGCGAGCTGGACTCTCAATTTTTTCTTTGGAGCATTATTTCACTCCAGGGACATTTAGAGTGTTTAAAACAGTATTTTCTCGTTTTACAAGGCTACATTCCCCAAACGGCATCGTTGAGCACTCAAACTTGGTAGGTGGGATGGCCTTGGCATAAGAGACATGTCGGAACTTTTTGTGTGTGAAGCGGACTCTTGATTTATCATTTAGAGCATTATTTTGCCCTAGAAAAATATTTGAGTGTTAAAAATGGCATTTCAAGGATTTATCGTGCCCAAACAGCATTATCGACGCCACAAAATGGCCTGTAGCTTGGTTTAGGCATAGCTGATTTGTCAAAATTAGACGCGCTCCAGTCAGGCACTTGGCTTGTGATTTGGAGCATTGCAAATTTCTATGGACACGTCAATTGGAAAATGGCATATTTTTGTTTTACGGCACTACACGCCCCAAATGACATTGTTGGGCCCTTAAAACATTAATGTTTGAAATGCCAATTCCGTGGTTTATGATGCTACTAGCCTCAAATGGCAACAATGAGCACTGAAATTTGGTACGTCAGACGGCCTAGGCGCAAGACACATTTCGAAACTAGCTACTATCTAGCTGGACTCTTAGTTTGTGATTTTAAGCATTAAAGCTTCGTACATTGCATGGCCAAACTACAATTGAAGCATTTAACCGATGTGAGCTGGACCTTCAATTTGTGATTTGGAGTATTATTTTACTTTAGGGATAGTTGATGTGATTAAATTGTTTAAAACGGTTATTTACCAATAAAAGATTTTTTTAAAATGGCATTTCATGGTTTTATCGTGCTACAGAACCCAAAAGGTATTGTTAAGCCCTTAAACATGGCATGTAGCACGACCTAGGTATGGGAGGCATGTCAAACTAGGTGAGAGTGAGCAAGACTATTATTTTTTGATTTCGAGAATCTTTTCACTCTTTAGTACATTTGAGCCTTTAAAATGGCATTTCGTGGTTCTACGATGGTAGAACCTAGTAATGGTACCGTTGAGTCCTCAAGCCGGGCTCGTAGTATGGCCTAGGCATAAGGGACGTGTTGGAATCAACCACATGCACTCAAAGGCACCCTTCGGGGCTTGTAGCACCCTAATACCACAAAGTGCCGCTGATATGTACTAGGAGGGAAGTAATGTTCCAACACACATACCGGGAGTCCGGCTTATGTGTGACTGGTTCTCATGCGTCACCCATGTCTAGAACGTGTTACATGCCAATTTTGAAGGATTAATGATGCTCTATGGGGTGTGCGATTGGCCCGTAACAATATTGTTAAGCTCGCAAACATGACCAGTATCGCAACCTAAGGATGAGGGACGTGTTAGAACCAACCAGCGAGCTGGACTCTCAACTTTTGCTTTGGAGCATTATTCCACTCTAGGGACATTTTGAGTGTTTAAAATGGTATTTTGTGGTTTTATAGGGCTACATTCCCCAAACGGCATTGTTGAGCACTAAAACTTGGTAGGTTGCACAGCCTTGGCGTCATAGACATGTTGGAACTTGTTGTGTGCGTGCCGGACTCTTGATTTATCATTTAGAGCATTAGTTTGCCCTAATAAAATATTTGAGTGTTAAAAACGGCATGTCGAGGATTTACCATGCACAAACGGTATTATCAAGTCTACAAACATGACACGTAGCATGGTTTAGGCATAATTGATGAGTCAAACATGGACGCACAACAACTGTACACTCGGTTTGTGATTGGGAGTATTGCAATTTTCAAGGGACACGTTGAGTGGGAAATGGTATATTTCTAGTTTTACAGTACTAGACGCCCCAAATGACAATGTTGAGCCCTTAAAAATTTAATGTTTAAAATGGCAATTCCATGGTTTACGGAGCTACTAGCCGTAAATGGCAACTTTGAGCACAAAAATTTGGTACGTAAGACACATTTCGGAACCAACCACTAGCAAGCTGCACTCTCAGTTTGTGATTTTGAGCATTAAAATTTCATACGTTGCATGGCCTAACAACAATTTGAGCGTTTAACTAATATGAGCTGGACCCTTGGTTTGTGATTTGGAGTATTATTTTACTTTAAGGACAGTTGATGTGAGTAACATGTTTAAAACGGTTATTTACCAATGAAAGATGTGTCTAAAATGTATTTCGTGGTTTTATTGTGCTACAGAACCCAAAAGGTATTGTTGAGCCCATAAACATCGCACATAGCACGACCTAGGAGTGAGAGACTTCTGAAAACCATCTGAGAGTAAGCTAGACTGTGATTTTATGATTTGGAGAATCTTTTCACTCTTAAGTACATTTGAGCCTTTAAAATGGCGTTTCGTGTTTCTATGATGCTACAAGTAAGTAACGATATTGTTGTGCCCCCAAACAGGGTACGTAGTATAGCTTAGGCACGAGTGACGTATTGGAATCAACCACATGCGCTCAAAGACACCCATTGGGGCTTTTTGCTCCCTAAAACCATGTAGTGCTGTGAATATATCCCAGGAGGGAAGTAATGCTCCAGCATGCAAACCGAGAGTTTGGCTTGGCTGTGGCTGGTTCTCTAGCATCACCGTGTCTAGGCCGTGTTCCGTGCCCATTTTCAAGGATTAACAATGCTCTATGGGGTGTGTTACTGGCCCGTGACAGTATTGCTGTGCCATCAAACATGACCCGTAACACGACCTAAGGATAAGGGACGTGACAGAACCAGCCAGCGAGCTGGACTCTCAATTTTTGCTTCGGAGCATTATTTCACTCCAATAACATTTTGAGTGTTTAAAATGGTATTTTGTTGTTTGACGGGGCTACATTCACCAAATGGCATCGTTGACCACTCAAACTTGGTGGGTAGGACGACTTTGGCATAAGAGACAAGTTAGAACTTGTCGTGTCCGTGCCGAACTCTTGATTTATCATTTAGAGCATTATTTTGCCCTAGTAAAATATTTGAGCTTTAAAAACAGCATTTCAAGGATTTACCATGCCAAAATGGCATTATCAAGTCCACAAACTTAGCACGTAGCATGGTTTGGGCATAATTGATGTGTCGAAATTAGATGAGCACCAGCCATACACTCGGTTTATAATTTGGAGCATTCAAATTTCAAGGGATATGTCGAGTGAAAGGGGCATATTTTTGGTTTTACGGTACTACAAGCCCCAAATGACACTGTTCAACCCTTAAAATTTCATGTTTAAAATGGCAATTCCATGGTTTACGGTGCTACAAGTCACAAATGGCAACGTTGAGCACTGAAGTTGGAGCATTTAACCGATGTGAGCTAGACCCTCCGTTTGTGATTCAGAGTATTATTTTACTTTGGGGACAATTGATGTGATTAAAATGTTTAAAACAGCTATTTACCAATAAATTATGTGTTTAAAATGGCATTTCGTGGTTTAATGGTGCTATAGAACCCAAAAGGTATTCTTGAGCTCACAAACATGGCACGTAGCACGACCTAGGCATGAGAGACATGTCAAAACTAGCTGAGGGTGAGCTAGACTGTGATTTTAAGATTTGGGGAATCTTTAACTCTTAAGTACATTTGATCCATTAAAATGGCGTTTCGTGGTTCTGTGGTGCTACAAGCTTGTAACGGTATCATTGAGCCCTCAAACAGGGTACGTAGTATAGCCTAGGTACGAGGGACGTGCCGGAATCAACCACGTGCACTCAAAGATGGTCTTTGGGGCGTTTTGCACCCTAATACCACAAAGTGCCGCTAATATGTCCCAGGAGGGAAGTAAAGCTCCAAAATGCAAACTGGGAGTCCGGCTCGAGTGTGGTTGGTTCTCAAGCATCACCCATGTCTAAGTCGTGTTACGTGCCCATTTTCAAGGATTAACGATGCTCTATGGGGTGTGCTGCAGGCCCGTAACAATATTGTTGAGGCCTCAAACAAGACCCGTAGACCTACCTAAGGGTGGGGAGCGTGTAAGAAATAGCCTGCGAGCCGGACTCACAATTTTCTCTTTCGAGCATTATTTCTCTCTAGGGACATTTTGAGTGTTTAAAATGGTATATTGTGGTTTAACGGGGCTACATTCTACAAACGGTGTCGTTGAGCACTCACACTAGGTAGGTAGGACGGTCTTGGCATAAGAGACATGTCAGAACTTGTCGTGTGCGTGCTAGACTCTTGATTTATCATTTCGAGCATTATTTTGGCCTAGTAAAATATTCGAGTGTCAAAAACGACATTCTGAAGGATTTAACATGCCTGAACAGCATTATCGAGGCCACAAATATGGCACGTATCACGATTTAGGCATAGCTTATGTGTCAAATTTAGACCCGCTCCAGCTGGGCACTCGGTTTGTGATTTGGAGCATTGCAAATTTCTAGGGACATGTCAAGAGGAAAATGGCATATTTTTGGTTTTACAGTAATAGAAGCCCCGAATGACATTGTTAGGCCATTAAAAATTTAATGTTTAAATTGGCAATTCCATGGTTTACGGTGCTACAAGCTGCAAATGGCAACGTTGGGCACTAAAGTTTGGTACGTAGACGGCCTAGGCGCAAGACACATTTC
The DNA here is from genome assembly GCA_033060915.1 of Euryodendron excelsum. Classification (NCBI taxonomy): domain Eukaryota; kingdom Viridiplantae; phylum Streptophyta; class Magnoliopsida; order Ericales; family Pentaphylacaceae; genus Euryodendron; species Euryodendron excelsum. The sequence goes on from CM065387.1 coordinate 29,196,010, forward strand.
GGAACCAACCACTAGCAAGCTTGACCCTCAGTTTGTTATTTTGAGAATTAAAGTTCCGTGGATTGCATGGCCTAACCACAATTGGAGCATTTAACCGAAGTGAACTGGACCCCCGGTTTGTGATTTGGAGTATTATTTCTCTTTGGGGACAGTTGACGTGATTCAAATGTTTAAAATGGTGATTTACCAATAAATGATGTGTTTAAAATGCCATTTCATGGTTTTAGGGGGTTACAAAACCCAAAAGGTATTGTTGAGCCCCCAAACATGGCATGTAGCATGACCTAGGCATAAGAGCCATGTCAAAACTAGCTAAGAGTGAGCTACACTATGATTTTAAGATTTGGAATATCTTGTCACTCTTAACTACATTTGAGCCATTAAAATGGCGTTTCATGGTCCTACATTGCTACAAACTTGAAACGGTATCGTGGAGCCCTCAAACACGGTACGTAGTATGGCCTAGCTACGAGGGACGTGTCGGAATCAACCACGTGCACTCAAAGATGCCCTTTAGTGCTTTTTGCACCCAAATACCACGAAGTGCCACTAATATACCCTAGGAGGGAAGTAATGCTCCAACACGCAAACTGGGAGTCTGCCCAAGTGTGGCTGGTTCTCATGCATCACCCGTGACTAGGATATGTTACGTCCCAATTTTCAAGGATTAACATTGCTCTATGGGGTGTGCTACAGGCCCGTGACAATATTGTTGAGCCCTCAAACATGACCTATGGCACGACCTAAGGATGATGGACATGTCAGAACCAGCCAGCGAGCTGGACTTTCAATTTTTTCTTTGGAGCATTATTCCACTCTAAGGATATTTTGATTGTTTAAAACGGTATTTTGTGCTTTTACAAGGCTACATCCCGCAAACGGCATTGTTGAGCACTCAAACTTGGTAGGTAGGATGGCCTTGGCATAAGAGGCATGTTGGAACTTGCTGTGTGCATGCCGGACTCTTCATTTATGATTTAGAGCATTATTATCGAGGCCACAAACATGGCACATAGCATGGTTTAGACATAGCTAATGTGTCGAAATTTGACGCGTTCCAACTGGGCACTCGGTTTGTGATTTGGAGCATAGCAAATTTCGAGTGACACGTTGAGTGGAAAATGACAGTTTTTGTTTTATGGTACCACAAGCACCAAATGACATTGTTGGGCCCATAAAAAATTATATTTTCAAATGCCAATTCCACAGTTTACAGTGCTACAGGCCGCAAATGGTTGCATTGAGCAATAAAATTTGGTACGTAAGACGATGATACGAACCCCGCCAACAATGTGACGAAACCAGACACTAAATCTGGAAAACAAGACCAAAAAACCTTCAAGCTTGAAGGAAACCGCGACCTGTTGCTTAGCAAAGCAAGAACCTTAGTATAGTAAAGATGCCACAAACGGGAATGGATGATCCGTTTGATAAGTTTGGTTTGAACGCCACAAGCAATTCCTTGATAAGTTCGGATTAGTTCTTCAAGAA